>JASKGM010000014.1:15395587-15408845 GCA_034509205.1 Ceratonia siliqua
TATATATATTTTTTCTTTCTTTTCTTTGGTCTTAATCTGTATATCTTCTTTGTCTGAGTTTCTATTAGCAACACTGATTTTCAACTCAATGACCGACCTTAGATATGCAGGGGCTTCAAAACTCGGAGGTTTCACTTTAGCATCACCTAAAATTTTATTTGACATGTTTAAAAAAAAAAATTGTTTAAGGAGGAAATTAGATAGTTATTTAAGCAATTGTTATTAATTTTTTAATTAATAAATAATAATTATATCAATAAAAAATTAAATTGATTAAATAACAATTAATTGTATAAGTTATTTATTTATTTATTAAGAAATATAAAATAATTGAAAAAACTAATAAGAAACAACTAAATTACTAAGCAGCAGTAGCGCTGCTAGCGCAGTGATTCCTTTTGATTAACATTATGTAAGACACACCCGCGTAGATTGAGTTTAAAGTTGTCGAGGCCCAACTAGACCCAACAGCCCATTTTGTTGCAGGGCTATGGATATAATAAGCAAGAAGCCTCCAGCTATCTTTTCTTTGATCATCCCACGTAGCGGATGAATGCACCTAACGTGACCCACCAGCCTGTTATTAGTAAATGTGAAGGCAATATCAATTTATTAAGTTCTTTCAATAAATTTTAATGATGTTTTTAGCTTGTGCTTTGATATATCTATGTTGTTTTTTATGTGTTGATGATTGTGTTAAGACCGGATCGGATGATCCTCGGGTCCTGTTGTGGAGTGTGTCAAGTGAGTTGAGAATAAGTACCAGTCAAGCAAAGAGAATGACAAGAAGTCGGGTCAAATATCTAAGCTTTGATGACAAAGTCAGTATGGACCGGGTATATTAAAGGTAAGGGATGTGCTTAAAGAGAGAGATCTTAAATACTTGTGCAGAGGGTGTATTTATAGGGTGTGCCACATAATCTATTGAATGATAGTGCATGTGGCCGGTTGAGGCAATCTGGACTTACTGTACATTGGGCCCTAATATATGGACAAGATATGATCATATACAATGTCTAACAACAAAAAAATAATACAAAAAGTCACAATTAATATATCCATGTTTCTTAAGGCGAAAGACTTTATAATGAATTTTTAATTACTCCATTTTATTTAAAGCCATACAGAAAATTGATTAAAATAGTGTTTTATATGATTTTTTTTATATTGTAAATAATGAAATAAAATAATGATTTTAAATTATAATATTTGGGTACAAACAAGAAAAAACTTTCCTTGATATAAGAATATAATGTGAACTTGTAGCATCATGATAAGATAGAGAAAATTTTATAAATATTGAGGAGTGATACTATATATTTTGCAGTTCTAGGGTTTCCAATTCCGTGTGAGCATGTTTGCTTTTGTGTGGGTTGGAAGAACAAAATCCACATCGGGCAATCTTAGATGGGCGAACAGCGAGGTCCATGGTGTGCCCCCCCGGTTCCCCATGCCCCACTCACAATTCTTATTAATTGAAGTGCTCAAGAGGGACGATTTTGAGTATCAATTATTTTAATCAACCCTGTGAAATGAAATCATGGGATTTGATTGTAACACTAACACATAGCCATCCCCAAGCCTTTTAGGGAAATTATCAAAACATGGAATAGATCCATTAAATGATATAAAATTATAAATAAGCTTTTAATTAACCTGGAATAATTGTGACGCCCTTCTTCCATTACCAAAAGCTATAATAATAAGCATGTGTATGACATCTGAGATTCGGTGGTCTTGTTAATTCCCAAAAAGTAAATTATTTACGTAATTAAAGAAATTATTAAATAATTTTAATTATAATAAAATATAGTTATATTTTATTAAATTATTTTTATTATAAATAATTTAAACTATTATTATTATTTTAATAAATATAATAATAATAATTAATATTTTATTAATAATATAAAATATAAAATAATTTTGAAAGTTGTTCAGAAAGTTTCTCTAATCCTCGAATTTTTTAATTCTTTTTAATGGACCACCATTAATGAATATTCATTATTTAACATTAGCTAAACAAAATTTTACGTCTAAAAAACATATTAAGCAAGGATTACTGCTTTTTAAAAACAAATATGCATGAAACTGACCGTACAATCAAAGGACAATACAGTAGCTTAACAGAGCTGCATGTCTGTCAAGGGTAAAACTGACAAATCACTAAAAAAGCTGGCACAGACATGCGATGCGGCCACCATGTGGATCAGATCGTTTCTCTTTCTCTACGTCACCGAATAAAGGCGTCCCCTTACACAATCCAATCTAACCTTTTCTTACACCACAGAATCCGAGGCTCCAATCATCCATCCAACCCTATACAGCTCCGGTCCTATATACTAACTGTGCACCTGCTTTTACTGTAGTATTCGGTCCACTCTCTCACCTTCCTATATACCAAGTTACCAACCCTTATGTCGCCCTCTCCCTCTCCTCCCTCTCCCTCTTTCTCTCTGTTCCTCTTTCACACCCAAATTTTCTGTCTCCCATTTTCTTCGTCCTCTCCTCTCCTCCGAGGAGCCTGAGGCGTCTTAGGTACCCTCTTTCTTCATCTTTCAGTCTTAAGCTATGTGTGTTTTGGCTCTTTCTGGGCAAATAACTATTTCTAAAGTATTTCTTTTGCTAAGATCTGGAAACGTAATTAAGGTTTTCGAATTTCTGTCTCTATTTGTTTCTTTATACGTGCGTGTGTTAAGTCTCAAACTTTATGGGTTTTTTCAGTTGCTCAAAAACTCACAGAAAATTGCCACTTTATTTATTCTGCAAGAAAGTTGTTTATCTCTGGATCCTGTTAGAGAGTAGTGGTATATATATAGCTAAGATTTCTTTGGGTTTTGTTCAGATTTCTCATCAACGGAGCAAATTGTATGTGGATTTATTTTCTTTTCCGTTTGTAGTTGCAGGCGTTCCTTGTCAAAATCTCTGATTTTAGAAAATCATAAAGAGGAAAGATGAATAGCTGCCGGCACCAACAGAACGCCTTCACAAGCTGCCAGGACATGTGGAAAGAGTCGGTGGTTTGCCCTAAACCACGTCGGTTGGGTCTCTTGAACGCCCCTTCGATAAATGACCATATCAGACCCGTGAGACGGCCAATCAAGTAATTAATTACTATAACTTCTATTTTAGCCCCAAAAAAATCATTTGATAGTTTTTTTTAATTATAACTTGAATAATTCCCGCTTTAATCAGTTACCAGTTGGAGATCGAAGATTCAGGAGTTGGGGCAGAGCTTCTGGATATCATTCTTCCCAAGGTTATTTTCTCTCACAGTCTACCTATTTTTTCTGGGAAACATACAGAACCCTTAAAATCAAGCTCATTTAATTCCCCAAAGATCTAACAAATATCAATTGTGGTGATTTATGCTATGCGTCCACGTTTCCCTTTTCATGATTGCATCTTTTCCCATTATTGTGTCCTATGGACTAAAAAAATCTAATGAAAAGCTTTAAATCTGCAGGAAAGCTATCCAGAAAGATCTGGAAGCCAAGTGTGTGTTTCGCCCCCATTTTTCTGTGGATCTCCGCCTAGTAGAGCTTCAAACCCTGTAATACAAGATGAACAATTTGGTAATGGGAATTATAGTCCATTTACTCTGGCACCATCTTCGCCATCCTCTTCTTCAGGTCGAGGCTGTGTTCGAGCGAAATTTGGGCACAAACCAGCTGCTGTGAGAATCGAAGGTTTTGATTGCCTGAGCAGAGATAGGCGGAACTGCAGTATTTCTGCTGTAGCATAAATTATATAATGAAGAAAAGCCTCAGTACGAAAGAAGGTAGATGATTAAAAGTGATGGAAGTTGAAAGAGCAGAGGAGATTTTGGGAGGGAGGAGGTAATTTTAATTGAATGTTTGAATGTAATATATGTATATAATGGTTTATGTAAGGTGTCATATGTATAATTGAGATATGAGATGGTGAGGAAAAAATTTTCTTTCTTGTTTTCTCTTTGAAGAATAAAAACAGGAGAAGGTAGAGAGATAAAAAGGGGAAGCAGTTAAGCAAAGCCTTTCTTGTCTCTCCTTAGGTTTGTAACTATTGTGTGTTTGTGACTCGGATCCTCCCTTTGTAATTGTAATTTGGAGGAAATTGGGGATTAATCCTTGGAATTTTTTGTAAATTAAATTGTGGGTGCCTTATTTGAAGGTGTTGCCTATTGATAATATCAAAGTATTTTATGGTCAAATTTGGGGGGCGAGCCTTGTTTTAAAATCGGGATGATTTTGAATTTGTTGGATAGAAGATAGAGGATTAGTGTCTGATGATGTAAAAGGGGATTAAGAAATGGTCTAAAAGGCTGACTAGGGAAAGAGAAAGAGTGGGGCAAAGGGGAAAGTGTAATTCAAAGCATAGATGGGAATGAGTTAATTGGGGTGAGTGTCTGTTGGGGTAGTGGTTGAGACATGATAATAGGACCCAGCTGGGTTTGAGAAGTTGCGTGGCTCTTTCTCCTCAACAGATTTAGATTGGGATTGAGATGGCAACGCGACTTCTTTGCTTTCTATTTACTATATTAAGTAAAAGAGAATAAATTGTGTGTTTGTTATATTGAATGAATTGATTTATATTTGAATTTTTATTTTTTTATAATTTTTATTTTAAGAAAAGAATCAAATGATTTAAAAGAAAAGTTAGAAAATTAAAGAAAATGTATAAAAAAGAATAAAAAATTCAAAAAAATATGTAAGTACATTTTTAAAATATAAATGAAAATAATTAAAAATAAATATTAAAATAAATATTATCAATAAACTTAAAAAATACTTAAATTATATCTATTTCAAACAACTTATTTAAAAAAAATTTAAAAAATGGGTTAATTAACATTTCTTATTTTACTTATTATAAAAAAAAATGCTTTAGCATATAGTAACACGTCATCATTGTGAACTGGCATTAATTTCCTGTAATTAACAAGGGTTAGGCCTCCTTTATTTGATTGGAGAAATTAACATAGGAAGCGACAAATACAAGTATCATAACAATGTCATGTTTAATTGTGTGCAAATGATTATGATGAAATATTTTTTTTTGTTAAATTTATTGTGATTATTTATACACGAACGATCATAATAAATAAAAAATAATCAGTCATGTTGTTGAATTGACTAGATCAAAATTCAATGGGATTTGGCACTCTACTCCTTCTGCCTTTATTCCACTTTCATTTACAGTCATATCACAACAAAACCAAACAAAATATATGAATTTAAAAATAAGTTAAAATTTTAAAAAAAAAATGCTAAAGAATTTAACACAGACAAAAGGCCCGTTTGGCACCTCCTTCCACCTCCTTCTCCTCATGAGAAGCTGCTTTTTTTATTAAAAAAAAAAAAGTACATTTAGGTAAAATAGTTGTTTGGTCGGGGCTTTCCTAGCAGAAGCAAGTGCTAATTTTGGAAGCTAGATTTTTGAGCTACTGGGAGAAGCACTTCCCAATAGAAGGGAGATAATAATTTTCGGACTAAAATACTACTGTACAAATTTGGAAATCCCCCTTGAGTCCTTTAGCTATTTTTCATTAGAGAACATTGTCCCCACTGTTCAACCATTACAATCCATGCTGGACTGTCGCCGTCCCCACCCAGCCATTGTCCTCTCAGTTCGCGATATGTACTTTGGTTGAATCTCAGTTCGCAATTTGTTTCCTTTTCCAAGCTCACCAGAGACCTTCTATTTTCATTTTCGAAGGCCAGTGAGAGTGAGGGAGATGGTGATGAGGAGAGATGGTGGCGGGGGTGGGTGGGAGGGATAGAGATGGATTTTTTTCTTCATAATTTTAATAAAAAAATAAAACATTTTATTTTAAAATTCTCTTTTAGTAATTTTACTAGTATAAAATTAATTTTATAATTTTATATTCAAATATAACATATAATTTTTTTAAAAAAATTATTTTTACATAACTACATTCAAATATCAAATATATTATTTTTTTTAATTAGTACTTCTATTTAAAGCATCTGTTAAAAAGTATAAATCCATCCAAACACCCCAAAGATGTGAACAAGTAGAAGCATGAAAGAAACTGGAAAGCTCCTCATTGTTTGGGTATAGTTTTCTACAGTGGCTTGTGATGCTGCAATCTCTATATGGGGTCGCTAAATATAAATCAATTTTGAGATTTTTACATCCGTCGTCGTTTAAGGAAATTGTATTATGTATTATTCTTTCAATTAGCATTTCCATATATGTTATGTATAGAATGTTTTTAACCTATACATTTTTACATTCGAAGAATCCTGTGGTGTAAAAGAGAGGGAAAATGGTGGCGTGGGTAAAACTGAGACGGGTGAATATTAGATTAAAAATCTCAAATAATGATGTGGCATGAAGCGTGGATGTCAAGTTTATTAAATTGGACTGCTGAGATGCACTAAAATTTAAAGAGTAAATTTGTTTGAGAAATAAGGATCCTGATCCCCTTTCTTTAATGCATCCTTATCTTGATTACATGGAAAACATTATATGCTGAAAGGCAATTCTTCAAAGTCATTTGTGGCTCATTTAAAACCTAGAACTGAGAATCAAAGACAATTATTTAAGTTTACTAAATCCAATAAGAGTATCACATAAATAAAGACTTGTGTAATTTTCAGTAGAATAAGTAATGTAAAATACCAAAAAGAAAAGAATTTTTCTTTTTTTTCTTTTCTATTTGTCCTCTCTGATATAAGTAATGAATTCTACAAATTTCAAATATGATTGCCGCATACACAAAACTGTCACTATGGGAACCGGAGTTGGAGGCAGAAGAAAATGAGACTTACCGAGGTAAGAAAGAATTATATTTACATCTTAAAATATGAAGGATTTGGAAATGAATTGTATGTTGCGCCTTTTACTTTATTGCCACCGTTTTGAACCTCTTAAATGGCTAATGCCGAAGATTTTTGTACTTGGTGACTTCTTGATGGAGTCCTTTGACACTGTAACCTTAAGAGATGAACCTGGGCTCTGTTTTTGCAACGCTCGAACAACTTTGGCTACTACTTTAGGTCTGCAAAACATATAATTTTAGTTATTATTAGAATTATTATTATTCAAATGAATTTTGTAAGATTGTAGCAATATAACCCCTACTCACTTCTCAATGCTATTTGATGATTTTGTGCCTTCAGTAGGAAGGTGAAATTCAGGAGAAAGACCACTATCAGATATGTTACATAGCCTTTCAACATGACCTACATTTGTAAATCCTAAAATCTCTTCTTTTTCACGAATATTTTGACCTATGTATCCTCCAACAACCTTAGATTGCTGGAAAAATTCATGTTGGTATTTTAGGTCATCCATTGATTGCCGGGAATGAGCATCTTGGTCTAGCTTAGGAGTGCCCCTTATTGAATCTTTCCTTTGAATGGAAGATCCATACCTTAATGAGGCTGTTTCTTGCATCTTAGAGTTAATGTTTTTGATATCTTTAAGTGATTGTAGGTGCGCAATCTCCTCATCTTTTTTGGAGATAGTGTACTTGAGAGAAGCCACCTGCAAGGTCAGACACAAAATTTAAATAGATTAGTCTGCATGCACTATTGTTTTGGAAGCATGAAAACCAAATCGTTTAAAACAAAAAAAGTTAAGCACCTGCTCCATTAATTCTCTAACATCTTTTCCCTCTTTGCTACTTCGTGCAGCTCCTAGCTCAACTCCAGAGACCCTCTCAGCAAACTTTAAAGTGCTCAGAGTTTCAGAAAAGGAATTTACATCTGGATTAAGTTGGACGAACATGAGAGTCTTTGCTTGACCACCTAAGCAGTAAAGTCCAAGATTTATTAGTCTTGCTAGTAGAAACCAATCAGAACAGATAAGGAATTGTTACAGTATTCTAGAAACCCTACTAGCAGTGTAAGGCATATTAATGTTAAAATAATGGTGAACAAAGACATACCAAGAGAGCTTTGTAGGAGTTGAGTAAGTTTGCTGTTTCTATATGGTACATGGGAGCTCTTTTGAGCAAGGGCAAAAATGACATCTCCAAGGGCAGATAATGATTTGTTTATATGTTGTGCTTCCTTAAGCCTATCCCCAGTTGCTTCAGAGCGATCTATCCTTTCACTTCCTGCCAAATCTACCAAATGAAGATTACCATGCAGAACAGAACCGGACTTCATATCTCTTCCACGAACATTAATTGAGACCACACTGTGCACCACAGGTTTATTGAATTCATTACACAAGAAAACTATCGATATTGAATGTCTAAGAAAGCCAAAAGTAATTTAACCTGTGAGAGCGGCTACTTCTTTCATTCATAGCAGTGGCACTCATGGCTCTATTTTTCAATCCAATGCCCATTAGGTGCAAAACATCCGAAGTTGATTTCACTAGGAACATGCTCGCATCAGGTACTGCTAAACCCTTGGGTTGAGAGTTAACCAATATCCCAAGTGTGTGCAAATCAAGGAAATCAGAGTTAAGAACATACATTCGTAATGTAAAAATACTTTAAAACGAAGAAAATACTAGAAAGAATCAATTGTTCATAGTTATTGAAAAAGGATATCTTTTTTTAGAACCATCATTTGATAACAAATCGCGCACTTGTTCGTTATATATCTCAACCATTTGAACCGCAACCTCATAGACTATGGACCTTGTCCTACTGCTGGAAATGGTGAAGAGGTCATTTAAAGCTCGATAGTTAACACCAAGACTCTCTTTTGTTGCTCCATTAGGACCACTCTGACAAAAATTATCTTATAGAATGAGGAATTCTTTTAATTAGCATGAGGTATGGAATAAGATCAATATGTACAGAGGGTTTATACCATTGTGTAAGTTTTCCCTGAACCAGTTTGGCCATAAGCGAATATACATGCATTATACCCATCAAGTACTGATCGTATAAAGGGTTGGATGTCAGAGTATACATCCTCTGCATCATTCAAAGTAGTAACATGAGTAAAGCATCATTATATCAACAAAGTAAGCAAACAAGAAGAAATTGAAATCTACATACGTAGGAATTATAATGTTGTTAGTTTCTTGTATATACTTAGGATTAGTTTTTATCAAGCCTTGTAATATATCGGCCCATTGTCTCATTATTTCTTGTATATATATTAAGTTCTAACAAGTAACCATACTCACTTATACATATTCTTACATTAGGATTTCTCTCTATCTCTTTCTATCGCTCTACTTGTCACATGGTATCAGAGCCTAGGCATAGAAAAACCTAAAGTTTCAAGTGTGTGAGTACCCCGTGACGGTGAAACACTTAATCGTCACGTCTGTCCAATCTAGTTGGTTCATTTCTCGATGTCGGTTGCCGTTTTTGGTCATACCATTGCGGAGAGCTCCCGCTGGCATAACGCTTAAACGACGCCTCCTAACTCTGGCCTACGCGTCGCCACGAGCAGTCCGAGTGTCTACTTTCCAACGAAGCTTTGAAACTCTGATTCGTCTTTTTTGGTGTTTATCTAAAACGACGCTGCCGATCGACTTATCCCTGTAAGCATAATTTGCAGCCACCACTCACGCTCCCACGTGCCTCGACACTCTGCTGTGTCTGGTCTTTTGCTATCCAGATCGCTCTAATTTCCATTTTTGTACATTTTTTTTAGGTTTTTTCAGCTCTTTACATCCTTATTTCATGTCTATTAGGGTTGCCTTCCATCTAAATCATGTCAAGGTTCCACTTCTTTAGTCACTTCGGTCAACAAATCGAATAACTTCACTCCTATTTTCACTTTTTCTCCTGTTCGTACTACTGAAAAACTTTCTGGGAGTGCCAATTATAAGTCTTAGGCTGCTTTAGTTGAATTATGGTTGATGGGATAAGGGTTTGAAGATCACCTAACCACCAAGGTTGATAATATACTTGATTCTGATAGGGTTACTTAGAAGAAAATCGATGACCTTTTATGTAATTTATTGTGGCAATCTATTAAGCTTAAACTTTATCTCATTTATAAGGTATATAGAAATTGCCAACGGTTGTAGGATAAGGCCAAAACTCTTTACACAAATGATATTTAATGTTTTTATACAGTTGTTTCTAACATGGTTTCCTTGAAGTAACAGAACATAGATATGTCTAACTTTATTGGTAGGCTTGAATCACTGAAGGAGAAATTTAATTCCCTTATGCCTGTTGCTGATATAGTTGAGAAACAACTAGAGCAACACAATCAATTCTTTATGGTGTTGAGATTTACTTTCATTCGTCCAGACCTCGCCTCTATTCATGATCAAATTTTGGCTAATCCTACTATACCATCTATGGGAGATATCTCTGCTCGACTACTTCGTGTTTCTTCTCTGGTAGCAGTATCTACCAGTTCTTCTGTTCAAACTATCAAATCCTAAACCCTAAACCATAAACCAACACCAAGGGAGAACAAGGCAGACGAAATAATTCTGTTAGAATACTTCTCAGAAGGAAATAACTAAATAAAATTATTGCCATAAGTAGAGCCATGTCAAGGAGCAATGTTATAAGTTGCATGGTCGACCACTTCATACTACCAATATTACTCAGACTGCTAGTGTTCCTGATTCATCAGATTGACAATTCTCGCCCATGTCAGGACCACTCTTGTCTTGATTAGAGTTGGCTATGATAACTATGTTTGCTATCTTGCAGCTCAACAGTCATCCAATATGTTGCCTCCGTTGCTCATACTGGTAATTCTGTTGCATGCCTTGTTCAGTCTCCTACCCTCGGACCTTGGGTTCTAGACTCTGGTGCCTCTGATCACATTTATGGTAACCCTTGTCTTTTATCTCATATTACCAGTTCTGGTTGTATTGCTACTGTTACCTTTGCAAATGGTTCCAAAACATTTTCTAAAGGCATTGGGCAAGCTCAACCGACTCCTTTCATGCCTCTAGATTTGGTTCTTTATGTTCCAGCTGTCCTTTTAATCTTATTTCTGTCAGCCAATTAACTCGTACCCTTAATTATTCTGTTACTTTTGCTGATAATTATATTCTTGTGCAGGATCGGAGTACAAGATAGATGATTGGCTTAGGGTGTGAGTCCTAAGGGTTTTATCACCTCACTTTACCCTCATCTTTAGTTACCTGCACTTTTGCTAAGTCACCTGCCACTCTTCACAACCTTTTGGGACATTCTAACCTCTCTAAACTACGCCGGATGGTTCTACTTCTTTCGAGTCTATCTAATTTAGTTTGTGAGTCATGTCAACTTAGAAAATAGTCTCGCACTTCTTTTCTAAAGCATGTCAATAATTGGGCTTCAACCCCTTTTGATCTTGTTTATTCTAATGTTTAGGGTCCTAGTTGTGTCACTTCTGTTTTGGGTTTCAGTATTTTGTTACTTTCATTGATGACTATTCTCGTTGTACTTGGCTTTTTTAATGAAAGCTCGTTCTAAGTTGTTTAATATCTTTAAGGAATTTTGTGCCAAAATAAAAAATTAATTTAATACCTCTATTCGTGTTTTGCGTAGTGATAATGCCCGTGAATATTTTCTGCTCCTTTCAATACATTTGTCTTCACAGGGTATTCTTCATTAGTCCTGTTGTGCTCATATCCCTTAACAAAATAAGGTGCCTAAACATAAAAATTGACATCTTATTAAAATTGCTCATACTCTCTTACTCCATCATCACATTCCTTTTCATTTTTAGGCTAATATTGTTCTTACTACATGTTTTCTAACTAATTGCATGCCTTCTTCAGTGTTGCAGCATGAAATTCCTCACTCTCTTTTATTCCCAACTCAGCAACTTTATATTCTTCCACCTCGTATCTTTGGCTGCACTTATTTTATTCATAATTTACAGTCTGAGCAAGACAAATTTTCTTATTGGTCCATCAAGTGCATCTTTTTTGGTTATTCTCGTCTTCAAAAAGGATATCGGTATTATTCTCCCAATGCTCAGTGTTATTTCCTCACAGCAGATGTGACTTTCTTTGAGTCTTCCTCTTTCTTTTCTCCATCTATTGTCGAGCGCTCTGATATTTCTGATATTCTTCCTGTTCCTTATCTTGGACCTCTTATTGCTTCTATTGAGTCCACTTCACCTTTGGTCACTAATCGTCCCTTCCAGGTATACCACAATTTTCTGCCACCTTCTTCTCCTATAAGCATTGCTGATCCTCCCGATGACTCGCCCTCTACACCGACTTCTCTACCTACCACAGACCTACCACTTATGCCTCTTTAGAAAGGTACTCATTCTACTTGGAATCCTCATCCTATATATACTTTTCTAGCTTATCATCATTTGTCCTCACCATTTTATGCCTTTATCTCCTCTTTATTCACTGTTTCTATCCCTAAAACCACTTATGAGGCTCTTTCAAATTTAGGGCGGCGTCAGGCCTTGGTTGATGAGATGGCTGCTTTACATTCTAATGGTACTTGGGATTGAGTTCCCTTACCATCTGGTAAATATCTTGTTGGTTGCCGGTGGGTTTATACTGTCAAGATTAGTCCTAATGGACAAGTTGATGGTCTGAAGGCCTGTTTGGATGCCAAAGACTATACTCAAATTTATGGGCTTGATTGCAGTGACATTTTTTCTCCTGTGACTAAAATGGCATATGTTCGCTTGTTCCTCTCTCTTACTGCATGAATCATTGACTTCTTTATCAGCTTGACATCAAGAGTGCTTTTCTACATGGCGAACTTCATAAGGAAGTTTATATGAAACAACCACCTGGCTTTGTTGCTGAGGGATAGTCTAATCTTGTGTGTAGGCTTTGCCGCTCTTTGTATGGATTGAAACAGTCCCCACGTACTTGGTTTAGGAGATTTAGTACTGTTGTTCAGAAGTTTGGCATGATCCGCAGTGAGGCTGATCATTCCGTTTTCTATTGTCATTCATCAGCTGGTAAGTGTATTTATTTGGTGGTATACGTAGATAACATAGTCATCACCCAAGATTATCAGGATGGCATTACTCATTTGAAGTCTCATTTATTTCAGAATTTTCAGACTAAGGATTTGGGTTGCCTTAAATATTTTCTTGGTATTGAGGTAGCTCAATCCAACAGTGGTATTATTATCTCTCAGAGGAAATATGCACTAGACATCCTTGAAGAGACTGGCATGCTAGATTGTTGATCTGTTAATACTCATATGGATCCGAATGTTAAACTTTTACCAGAATAGGAAGAGCCATTGGCAAATCCTGGTCGATACCGCAAACTAGTTGGGAAAATAAATTATCTCACCATCACTAGACCAAATATTTCTTTTGCGGTCAGTGTGGTTAGCCAATTTCTACAGTCTCCGTGTGATAGTCATTCGGATGCAATGATACATCTTCGTAGA
>JASKGM010000014.1:15408945-15421797 GCA_034509205.1 Ceratonia siliqua
ATTGTATAAATAAAAAAGTCTACAATAATATGAACCCAAGTCATTACAACTCATTTTGATTAAGGATTGTCAAATTCAAATTATCCTCCCCTCTTAATGAAATGGAATTTAATTTAGTTTTATGTGGTTTTACTCGTTACATAATCTAAAAAATAAACCTGATGTCACTTGGACATCGTTCTCGCTTGGATTTTAGGCTTACTGCTTTGGGCCAATAAGAAAGACTCAAGGCCCATGGGACTTGGATATGAATATTTCTATAGCCCAATCTTGTAGTAGGATTTACTATTTACTTGCTTCAACAAAATTTGAAAGGACTCAATTTTCATTTCTTTTTGAAAAAATTACTATTTGATGCCTACACTAAATTTTTAAATAATATCATATATTATGTATTTTTTTAATAAAAATGATTATTCAGTTATAAAAAATAATTAAATCACTTTTATAATTAAATAATTATTTTTTATCAAATAAACAAAATACAGTGATATTATTTGAGATTTTGATGGTATACACTGCCAAAAACTAATTTTTCATAGGATTTAAAATTGACCATGAAATATAATATTGGAGATATTTTTAAATAAATATATGATTATTTGAAACTAACATAAAAAAAGAAATTCAAACTGTTACAGTGCAAAAAATTGAAGATGAAATGCTGACCGTTTACGATTAATTTTGATTTATTAAATTCCCAAAAAGAAAATTAAGAAAAATTGTGGATTACGTAAAAAAGGAAATAAGAAAAAGGGCTCTCTGGAAGTAGCAAGCAAGTCACTTTCAAGGTCCAACGCAGCTTCCCAAACAGCCAAACTTCAACTTCAACTCCAACACCAACCGAACGTTAACCCGCTCTCTGCTTCCCTCTCTCATTGCTTCATAGCTATACATATAGACTCTCGGTGGGTAGTAATACCCTTCTCTGCAATCTTTCTTGAAGTCAATAATGTTTCTCAATTCTCATTATAAATTCTTACGAAGGTCAGAGAGAGAGAAGAGAGACTGAAAAAACGAAAGCTTTACGCAACTGAGTTGAGCTTCAGAAAGACCAGGAAGTAGAGTCTCCCAAACAGTGTACGATAGGCAGAGTGGTGGGAAGGTCATGGCTATGGGGCCTGAAAGATCAAAGCCACTGCACAACTTCTCCTTGCCATGCTTGAAATGGGGCAACCAAAGATTCCTCAGGTGTGTCAAAGTCGATTCCGACGCCGTTGAGCCATCATCGCTCGATCGCCGATCTTCGCGTTTTCATTTAAAATTCGATCAATCTCAACAGAAAAAAATTAACCCGAGAACTTCCAAGTCTCCCACGCAAAGCCCATTTCACAATTCGAAACGTAAATCCAATACCCAGAAAGATTCTACGAATAACATCGAGGCGGTTCACGGTAAGCTCGAGACTGATCCCAGAGTGACGGTGAAGAAGCTCAAAGTTTCGATTCTTGAAGAAGGCGGAGGAAAGGACGAAACGGCAGCCAATGCCAGGCCTTGGAATTTGAGGACAAGAAGAGCTGCGTGTAAGGCACCCCATGAAGAAGAGAGGAAGTGTGATTCGGGTTTTTCGCCTATAAAGGTCGATGAAGCTGTGGTGACCAAGGAGAATTTAATCAGCGTGGAAAAGAATGAGAGAGCCAAGTTTTCAATTTCCCTATTGAAGGAGGAGGTGCAAGAAGATTTCTTGGCTCTGGTTGGGACAAAGCCTCCGAGAAGGCCTAGAAAGAGGCCTCGGGTAGTGCAGAGGCAATTAGATGTAAGACTATATATATGGTTTTTATTTTGTTTTCACTGTTGTGAAGTAAAGGAAAAAATAAATGTGAAATTTTTTCCTTTTTCCGTTCTCTGATCCTGGAAAGATGATAACTCTGCTCAATTAATTACTGACTACTGAAGAGATTTTGGCATTGCTGGCAAAGACTGAAAATTTTTGGTTGGTTTTATATTTTCCTTGTTTATCATCAAGCAAGTAAGATGGTGATTTAGTCATGCCTCAAACTAAAATTTTCATCTTACAATACTTAATTGTCGCTTTTAATTTTATTTTTCTGTCCAATTTTTGCAGACACTTCTTCCAGGATTGTGGATGACAGAGGTCACTGCAGAATCATACAAAGTCTCTGATGTTCCTGAATGAGGTAAAGATGAGTATTTGCTTTTCTCTACCTTTGTATTGCTGTTGTGAATTTCCATTAGATCACTAACGATAATTTCTGACTAATGGTTCTGCAGGGGCTGAAATAATAGCAGAGCTGGTTTCTGGAAGTCTCAAATATTTTGGCTGCTGACTTCTTACACGTTGTGATTTGTGACATAAATAATGGTAATTGCCAAATCATCCATGTAAATCAGAAATTTAATTCAATAGACACGAAATTCTAGCATTCTGTTATCTAAAAGCAGTTGCTTGCAGTTGCAGATGCTATAGATTAACAATAGTAGTTTTTAACTTCTGTTTGTTTGCTTACTTCCTATCTGTGAACAATCCATGTTTAATGTATCCCGTAAAGCCTTCTGGTGTTCCACAAGATTAGGAAGCATCAAGTTATTGTTCATCTCACACAGAACAAAATTGTTGTATTTCCACAAATAAAATGTTAGTGATGAACTTTATTGAGTGCATTCTTTCTATATGCATTATACGAATCTGTCTCATGAAGCCAATTAAACATATTTTCTTGGAACTTAATCTCCAAGATCAGAATTCATTTGATCGCACATGAATATGGTACTAGGAAGTTTCCTAGATATATGTGGCGCTAGTTTTACCAGTTACAGGTAATCCTTTTTCCTTTTGTATTTTAAAAAGATTGGGGGGAAAATTGGTTGTTTTGTTTCATTTCACCATTGTAAAAAACGCTAAGTGACAAAAATATAATGTAACAGTGCATGAAACTTCTCCAACTGTGCTACTGAATTGCCTATTCTACCTGAACAATCAAGGGGATAACTTTTACCAGTTTTAACCATATTGCAATGAAATGCTTCCCCAGAACTAATACACAAAATGGAAAGGAAAGCTTGTTGTAGCAGCATCCCTTTATTGGCTTTCCCAAATTGTGAAAGTAATAGACATTGGCCCATTATTGAAGTGGATTAAGGGAGTCCTTTCCATGAGAGGCAAGAGCAGTTGCCCCAATGAAGAATAGGTCAAATTTGCAGTAGGCAGAAACTGATTTTCTGGTGAAAATTGTTCAAAGTTCATTTGCATGGGATCTGTTGCAATCGTGATCGTCCGTTTATACACAGATGGTCACAATTTTACACACTTTTCAAGAATTTTTTATAAACCATTTTTTTTGTAAATCATGACTATCTGATCAAACACAATGACTATGATTGTAAGACATAACGGTCATGTCAAATTTGAAATAGGATTAAGTCAGCACTCTCTTCTTGCTCTTGTTGAAACAATTATGATGTTGAGATGCCTTTTATACTTGTTGCTGTGGTAAATTTTGAAATTCTGCTGTCATAGGCATGGGATTGAGGAAACATCTTACAAAATATGGCTGAGGCTTTTAATGATGTGAAAGGTACAAATCCCAGAAGAATGTACATGTTTGGGTGCTGTCATATTCTCCTACCACCCCAATTTTGGGGCAGTAGGAGACAATGAGTCTAAGTGTATATGTGGCTCCTGCATGGGAACCCACATGTACAGTAAAATGTGGACGTTATGTTAAAAAAAAAACCTTAAGGTGTAATTAAGACAGGTGGGTGATTCTAAGAAACACATTGGACTCACTACGGAGTTCAGGTGTGCTTATTAGGAGTGAAAATGGCGAGAGCAAAGGGGAAATCGTCTACATACAACATTTTGACTCCTGTTGCCTCTCTATTTTCAGGTCTTACCAAGCAGTCCAAGTTGATAAGGATTTTTTTCATGCCATAGTGATCGTAAGTTGCAGTGCCATATCAGGTATAGCGTTGGGGAAATGGGATTGTGTTAGTTGGCAATGAGTTTGTCAAAAGTTTGTCGAGAAATAATCAAATTAGTGGCTGTCCAAACAAGGCAGCACTCTTGCAACCAACATATTTAATCAATGGGGCTGGGGGGCGTGGGTAGCACTGTTAAACGGGGTGGTTCAGCTCGGTTTGTTTAGGTTCACAGTTAAATTAGTTTGGAAATTGCATGTTCAGGTTCGTCTAAATATCAGACTAGAAGGATCAGTTCACCCTTTTTTAAGCACAGATAGAATTTCAACTTTTTTTTTATAGTCAAGTACATGTAATAAACATGTACAAGTACGTGAAATTTCTTCAGAATTTCAACTTTCAAGTTTGGACTCTACCTTAACATATAAAAAAGCAAAACCAGCTGAGCCCAATAATTGGATAGACTTTATCAGGTAGACCATACCTACCAAAAAAAGTTAGTGTCTGAGTGGTGCAATTTCGGAGGTAAGCAAATGGATCGTTACTGTAGGTGATAGTGGGTTTAGTGGGCCACAACCGCGATATCCACAAGCGAGAACCGCTATAAATGGGATTTCAGATTTCAGAATTCAGAATCAGCACAACCTTCTTTTATTCTCTGTCTCTACTCTTCTTCCTCTCCTCTAGTACGTACTCCTTCAACCATCAATCTCTTTCTTTCTCTCCACAACCCTTTCTTGAACCCCTTTTGTCACCTGCTATGGAGGTTTTTGACTCAATACTTGCTCTCTCTTCCTCCTCCCTGCTCTATATATGCTACACTACACTTCTACTTCTTAAAGCATTTTCTATTGAGAATCTATTACATATTTCAGTTTCTTCTATATTCTTTGTTCAAACAATTGAACAACATGATTTTGATTATACTGAAATGAGATAAATGCATATATCCCTCTTTAATTATGGTGCTTTGGAATACACTACTTAAAATTTTGACTGATAACCCCCTTCAATCCACAAAAAAGAAACTAAAATATTTAAAAATTAGTCATTCCGATTAATTATACTCTTGAGAAGATATTAGATTTATAAATTGTATAACTTTGATCAGTACACATATTAATTTGATGATCAATGTATGAACCTCATCATTAATATGAATCTAAAAAAGTTAAAACATTTGATGAAGTGCCGAGTTCAGATCCCACTTTGGATTCCCACCCTTTCTAGAATTAGTACAAGGTAATCTTTCCTTCTCTTTTAACCCCTTGCGTTCCATTCCTTAATCCTTAGTGGTGGCGGGTTAGGACCCTGATTGATTACCTGGTATAATGAGCTACACTTCACCATCAGCAACAGCTCAACTTATTTATGTATACACCCCACTATTAAGACTGAGCATTTATTGATCAATAATAAATATAAGCCAACTGTAATATTTTCCAACTTTATACAGAAAAATCATTATTAACCAACACAAAACACACATTATTTAGGTTCAATTAATAAAATCACAATTGCCACAACCCACTGTGACAATGCAGTTCAAAATGATTAATGCTGTTCAAGCATCATATTTTACTTTTTAATTAAATTATGGCAAAGGGCAAAATAAGTCATTGTATCAGTACAGCCAAGAGAGTAACGCTAAGGCCACGTTGAGACATCATCAACTATGCGAGAGCACTAAGTTTGATCTATTGGGAATTCAATCATTACTTTGAAGTTTGATGTTGCTGATTGAACAACTACTAATTCAAAGTTCAAACTTCTACGACCAATGATGGAATGATGGGTACCCACTCCTCCTCCTCATTGTTCTATTCAAAATTTATACGTGAGCAAAGCCAATAGGAAACTCAGCATCAGCATTCAGCAGTTGTGTAGGAAAAACACGAATTCTGCTTGTCCAATAAATAACACATGAAACTTGGAGGATTCAGTATTTCCAAAGTAAAAAAGCATCAACTGCAAGCCTATGCCAATAGATAAAACAAATGAGGGTCCATGATTAGATTAGTGGGTAGCAAAAGGTAGATCAAATAATGAGTTTTAGAAAGAGAAGGTTTGATCATGAATTTGTTTGTCCTAAACCACCCTCATGAAACTGCCACCTCTAAATATCATAATGCAATTAGAGACAAACTGGCAGTTGAATAAAAACGACATTTCTGATAAATTAATCAGTACTAATCTAAACAAGCACTGAAAGGCACAAGCTTCAATTTTTAAGAGGAATCACAAAAAGAAAACAAGATGGGACAAAACATTAATCTCTCCTTTGACTCATCGTCTTGGTATCTGTCTCCCAAGCTTGTGACACTCTTATCTGCATGATCATTTACAAGATCCATGATCTATTTCTTCTTTTAATCTCTCCTTTGAATCATCGTCTTGGTATAACCCAATTGACTTCATTCTGTACCATGCCAATTAATAATGATTCTGATAACCCAAGATGAATCCATGGCAGGTAGTAATCAAACCCAGATGATTCGATCCACTGTGGCATATAAATGAATCAGTTCTTACTCTTCCTGGCCTTCCCAACGCGTAAAATTGACCCCAAGCTAAAGAGATTTGCGGTGCCTTTAGAAACGTAAGGAGTTGGCACGTTTAAAACAGGACTAACCCGAAGACCATTGCCATAAGATCCTCCATAACTCTTACCTGAAGAAGATTTTTGCACAGGATATAAATTGAAGGTAGAAAATGAAGATGCTGATGATGGCTTAGCCGCTGATTGCTGCCTGTGTTTGTGGGAATCCTTAGAATTCGTTCTCTTTGGATTTGTCACTGAACCAGTAGAATTGCTCCGTGACAGAGGAGGTAACGAGCAGATCAAGCTTTTCTCTGTATCACAATTGAGACTTCTACTTCTACCGAATCCCCAGAAAGACCTGGACTGAGGTTTTTTCTCATTATCAGAACTAACATCTAGGAGTTCCTTGATGTTCTCTTTCTTCGTTTTATCAACACTAGAGGGACATGGACGAGGAGGAAGTCTCGTATAAGGAGGTTCTCCATGACGGGTATGTTTCCGAGTAGTGGTTTTCTTTTGAATTTGAATTGGAAGGATCACGCCGTTAGAGAAAAGCTCATCTGCAGAAGATGATTCAAACTCAAGACTGCCGCTAATTCTGAACTCAAAGTCAGAATTTGACTCCAGCAGCAACGTATCTTTGCGAGGAACATCGTGTTTGATAGGTAAAACTTCTAGCTCACTGAGATCACGGGAGAAAGAGAGACGAGGAGGGCTTGTTTCAGAGCACATAACCACAGGATCCTTCCACATAACAAGAGGAAAATGAAGTGGGAAAAAAAAAACAAAACTTTAAGAATCAAGGAGAATTTCAAGATTCATATAACCGATGGTGTCGAATAAACGAGTAATACAAGGTGCTTTAAGGCTTGAAAATATAGTTGCTTTTGATTTGGAAGTCAAAAAGATAGAGGAAAACAAAGAAATACATCGAGTCAGTGTTTCAGGTAGGACAAAAAGAAGAGCAGGTATTGCCTTTTACTAAAGTTTGCAGAGCTTGAGAGAATTCTATGAAAATGGGAAGAACAAAAGGAGATTGAATGCTCTTCTCTGAAAAAGAAGCAGAAGGAATTTTGTCTATTATTGTTGGAGAGTGGAAACAAAAGAAGACACCAAAGAATATGACTCAAAAGAGAAAATGCTCTGTGTGACAACTTGGAAATTGTAAAAAAGGATGTAGACTGCAAAGTCAGTAAAAGTGTTGCTTGATTAGAGGAATGTGACTGAATTGAAGGAATAATATTTGGAGCCTGTCTAAAAAAAAGCCAGCCAGCAAGACTTGTTCTACAAGATATTAGACTTTAGGGTTCTCATCCTAACCACTGATGAAGCCATTTGTTCTTTTCCCCATCATATAAATTATTTTTAAGGTAGAGGAACATTGTCTCATCTCTAATATAACCAATCACAATTCCATATAGAATAAATAATCACTTAGGTGGTGAAGTACTGTCAAATACATATTTCTAGATGATATTAACCCCAGATGTGCAATGTTTTTTTATTTTATTTTCATCTTCTTTTGTTCCTTGTTCCTAGGGAATATATATGGTTGATTTCTTAAGGATATGCTAACAAAAAGTAATTTTGATTTGTCCACGACCAAATTATATGACAGAATTAAATTGGCAATCATACCATGTGGATGGACCAAACTCTAATTTTCTTTTCGGCTAATATGACTTTAACTAGACTTGTACTATACGTAGAATAGTTCTTTTTTCTGTTAATTCAATTTATTAGAAGCCTATCTCTCAAGATCTAAAGTTTGAGGCTCCCTTATTGATGAACAACTCACAGACAATAAGATCCCAGTTCTTATCCTTTTATCACTATTTTGAGACAATAACAAGTACATTATTATCTTAGAAAGAAAAGGGGAAATCTGCGTGATTTTCTTGAAGCATAGTCATATTACAGTTCCAACTTCCTAGTGAAAGAGAAATAAACAAACTACCATAAGTTTAAAATTTTTCATGAGCTAGATCTTTAATCATTGGCTTACTAAATGCCGGAGCAGATAAAATGAAAGAAAATCCCACCTGCCAACGAAATCTATTATATTGAACAAGCACTCAAGGGTTAGTGATTCTACAGTGTTGTAGTTAAACCATTCGTCAGTCTCCATTAAGTATTTCTATTGTACTTTGCAAAAAACTCACAAGGCAATGAGGCACATCCTTCTATTTTCTAAGCCAAAAAACTTTTATTGAGCCTATACTCTTCCTATATTTTAAAGATGTCATCACAGAAAATTATACTCCTACACGAAAGTAGTGTCAGCTCAATGGATAATTACAAACTTACTATATGTTTAGCTGACATGCTATCCATCTCCTATTACTTGGTCAAATTATTAAATTACTAATTAACAATATCATACTACTTTTTTGAAAGTTCACTTTTGTAGATTTTCTTCATCACAACGCCTGAAGGCTGTGTGACTTTTTGATTCTTTACTCTTAAGACTTTTTAAAGGGTGATACTGATCAGTTGCTAGCATGCCACTTGCTGCTATACTTGGAAAGATTGAAACTTTCCTTCTATTGCAGATTCAGTGGAAAATTGAGGTTAATAGATTAGGTATAGAGATTTAAATATTGATGAGGATTGAGGACTATAGGTTCGCGCTTTGATGAGCAAATGGGAGGTGGTCACCATTGAGGATGGGCCCCACAAAAAATGACTAATGTTCCTTCTTTTCACCAAGACAGTTAACCCAGTTTTGACAACTTGCCATGTGAGCAATCTCCCAAGGAGGGAGAAGGAGTAAACCCAGATCCTTGATGACAAAAAAGTCCTTGTTCTCGATGCTCAATACTTGCCACAACATGGGACCCCACCCACCCACTATCTGTGTCGAAAACCCCACAAAGCATCTTTCTACCCAGAATTGGCATTACCAGAAACCTCTGATTGGTGCAAGAAAATATGCAACCAAAACCATAATCGGCCATATAAATGGCCATGCACTACTTGAATGAGACCTATCTTCATTGTAATTGATAAATGGTGTGGTGACTTGGTTGTGGTTGCTTTAGTGGACCCAAACAGAAGAAGTATATCATCACTACAGTAATAGGTCACTCTTTTGGAATTATCCAATTATATAGGTGGTGGTGCCCCTTGAGATGCCTTGTTCTTCTGTGGAGAAATAGCTTTTCAATGGTGGAAATCAACTCTATAGAGGGGAGAGAAGAGTGTGTTTTTTTTTTTCACTGATAGAGTTACCTTTTGTTTTAAGCATTTAATGATGATCGCTATTAACACCCATGCCTCAACTAGCCTTACCGTTCTCGTCAATGAATTTAAGTGAAGTACCACCAATTTGGTCATTAATTTCCTTAGTATTGTAGTCACTACCTTTATATCAACCTTAATTTCTTTATCCAAAGTACAATACTATAGAAGCAGCCAAATTTAATCTGACCCTTGGTTGTCAAATAGTCCGACAAAATAAATTCCTTTCTTTTCTTTTTCCCCCATGTCTGACAATTTAGTTCTAGATTGTTGGCACCTGAACAAATTTACAATTTATTGATTAATTTCAATCTTTCACCAAGAAAAACTTTATTTTACAGCTTGTTTGTTAGGTCTCGTTGCAAAGTCAAAAAAATTAAAACCTGTTCTTTAGTTCTAGAAAAAGCACTTCTATAATTTTTAAACAGGAGCAGATTTTCTGTAACAGAAAAGTAAGAATTTGGTTCTTTTCCTGAAAAGCAACAGCATTGTTTTTTAATAAAATTCAACATTACAAACATTATCCATAATCCTTTTCCTTTGCCCAGACACCTTGCTTGTGCAGTCTTCAAGGCTGAAGCCAGGTCACCATATGCCACACCACCATATATTCCTTGTCGGCTTCTTATTCTTTATTGATAGAATGAGAAATGAATCCAAACACCATTTTATATACTGAATTACTGAAAAACGCCTTGCGCATATCATCAAGATGAAATAACTAAACATTAAATAAACAGTGTGAAGAAGTACATGGGTTTAAGCTGCTTTCTGGTTGATCCCAACAACATATTATGTGAAACAAGGTAGTAAACATAAATGCCATCGCAGAAAAAGATTTCTTTATACAAATTCAAATGTCAAAACAGCATAGTATGATGGCTGATTTGATGGTAAATTCTATAAATCGTAGAAAGCATGGTATGTGAGCAATTAGATCATCGAAGATCAATGACATCAAATTTTAAATCTGGGTTCATGTAAACATCTGTACAGGTCTTGTAAATGGGACCACCATCTGGAGGCTCGTTATGGGGATGAAACCCACGTTGCTGGCATTGTCTTATGACCGACATGCCACCAGGAGCTGTCAACCGAAAAATGCCATGGTTTCTGTACATGTAAATCGACACCAAGTTATTTCAACATACATAGTTTTTCTGCACCGAAATTCATTACCTTAAGTAAATCTGAGAATATCCAACCATTTTCCTTCTGGTGGGGCAAGGAAGATAGAGATGATGTCCGAATGTACCATATGTTTCTTTTCTTTTTTTTATAATTCTTATTACATTATCATAGGCAATTTTAGAATAATTGTCGTTGAATTAGAGTCCTACTAGTTTATCATAAAAAAAGCCCAAAACTACACAACGGAAAGGGAAAACCCCACCCTGCCCCCTTCTACAGAATCTTCTTGCAAGACAGAAATTAAAGGTCTTGAATATACCAAACTTTTTATGCCCTTTATTGTGTTTCCATATTTTATTACGAATCAAGCTTCCTACTATAAATAGGCCTTTAAGACTTTTTGTATTCACCCGTCTCATGATGATATCATGATGATACAGATCTAAGGAATTTTTAAGAGATCTAAAACCCTAATTCTCTTGTTGCAACTTTAATCTCACCTACTCCTTAATTTAATAGTTAATACTGTTATAGGGCTTCTGTATTTGCCAAGTTCAGTATATTGACAAACTTCTGAGTTGTGATCTTACCTCGAACTATCTCTTGGTGCCATGACTATTGCAACAGATTCTGGCAGCATGATCTAAAGAGGCAAGCATGATCATAAGATGAGAAAAAAAAAATGGAGACAATATTGGAACAATGATATTACATAACTTATTCTATAGGAAAAGAAGCAGAGCATAGAGAAAATATATCACAGGCCTCAAGTTTATTATAAACAGCCATATCTTTGACAAGAATTTGATCTAGAAGTATAATAAATCATTTTCGATCATTAGCAGTTCTTCTCTATTCTCCCATTTCCACATATCAAATAGCACAAATTAACCTTAAAAGAGTTGGCATAGACAGATCTTAACCAAACTTTTAAAAACCTTATTGACTCACCTGATATGAGTAATGGGTGTGCAGATCAATTGATGACATGAAGCAAGATTGCGTAGGATGTGTCTGGCAATTGAGAATTATACATAATCAACATCAGTGTTTAAAACATTGGAAGACTAGTGAAGTAGAATATGGAAATGTAGAAAAAAGCCAGAGTTCACAACGAACCAAATGAAACTATGTTTATACTTCAGAAAAATGCAGAGTTTACAATGAACCAAATGAAACTAGAGCCACGTGATGAGAAAGTTTATTCAACAGGACATTGTTTATTCATTCTTTTTTTAAAAAGGAGTTGATAGAAGGAGGGAAAAATCTCTTCGCAACCCTAATCTATTCCCTCAAACACAACACAGCAGGTCTGGCAGCTCCATATTTCCATGTAATTTGCAGGAAGACACTAGAAGAGATATTTCTATAATAACCTATTTTTAATCCACCAAGGCGCAACAAACAATGCAAAAGATACAAACAAGCAAGTTAATTTACATGGGGGGAGAGGGGGTTTTGGAGGGGGAGAGGGGCAAAAAAAACCCTCAAAATCAAGACTTCAATGAAATCTGTTAACAAGTCCCCACAGCAGAAAGATGGTATAACATTCCTCAATTGAAATTTTCCTGCTGCTCATCTCAAGCAAAATGGTCCACATAGTATAACCAGGAATAGACATCCGAGCCACATAAACTGTCACTTGAGCTGGCATGCCCCACCCACATCCATCTGAGGATGATAGGCCTGCAATAGCTAATTAGGCAGCAAATAAGATTTTTTTTCTTTTCTTTTCTTTCCTCCTCTGAGTGACTAGGTCAGCAAATAACTAATTGTAGTTTCTTATAGTTTAGCCAATTATGCTTTCTTTTCAATTTTTCAGAGTGATGAGAAAGACATTCACGTATATAGTAACTCTAGTGTTTTCTCAGCCAAGTTGGGAAAATAGGTCACTAAAAGTTTAGGAAAAAATATCTATAGGCACATTCTTGGTTTAAATCTTACAGGAATCTGTTTTTCTGTATTGGTAAATGATGTAATCCAAAACCATAAGACAGAAATTTACCACAAAACACTGGAAATACACTGATATATTGATGAACTTAAGCAAGAACAACACT
>JASKGM010000014.1:15430273-15448742 GCA_034509205.1 Ceratonia siliqua
GGAGCAAGGAGCAAGGAGCTGGAGAATAATAAATGTCCTAAGTTAGTGTTTGATTTTGATTCATGTAATTCATATTTCGTATTCGGTATTCATATTTACTATGGACCCGTAACAAATAAAATAATGCTGTCCAGTATATATGAATTTCAATTTTATATATCTTTTAAATAAAACTAATAGAAATATGTTAGTCAGACTTCAGGGCATGCAAAACTTTTCATAAAGTAAAAGATGTATTTTAATTATGTATGATTAAATGGAATAATGATTTGATTATGTTAGTGATCAACATAATTGATCTTATAAAAATTATTCATGTCTTTTATTTATTTTAGATATTTTTTTGTCTATTATAATATTTGTCTCATCTTAATCATCTCAAATAAATAAAAAATTCAAATAATTTTAACAGATATGATTGACCAGATGTTAATCCGCATTAGATGATTAGCGTTGAAGAATGGTTAGGTTGACGACTTGAGATGAAAAGTAATATTTACCTAATGTGGAGAATAAATCTCATAACAACTCAAGGTAAATATTTTAGCGAGGTGCATGTGGGTCAAAACTTTCAAAGGAATCTCCAGGACCGTGAAACGAAATGAGTAGAAAAATGAAACCTGTCAAAGTATCAAAACCATGTGTATCACATATCATGTTTACTCGCCTTTTTCTTTTTCTTTTACTTTCTATTATGGATGGAATCAACAAGGGTAACTTTGGTTTTGTGAAAACATTTTTTATTTTTATTTTTAAAATTTTTAAAATATCTTTGGTTTTTATTTTTATTTCTTATTTTTTTAAAATAAAAATTAATTTTTTTATTATTTATAAAATTTTTATTGTATTTTTATTTTCATTATAATATTACTAACGATTTTTAAAATCATTATTTTTAATTTTTAAACATTTTAATAAAAATAGTGAAAATAATTTTTTATTATTTTTAAATTTTTAACTAAATATATTTTTATTTTTATTCTTATTTTATATTTTTAATAAAAATAAAAAAGCTCATACTAAATTCACCCTAAATATTCAATTAAACTTGTGCATATAAAGATAATGGTGGATTCAGTATCAAGCAGGTGTTAATATTGTGGAAGAAAGAAAAAAAAAAGAATTTCGCATAAAAAATAAATAAGAAAACCAACTGCTCCGTTGACAAATTGGTTGCCATGTAATTTTCATCATTAAAAAGATGAAAAGAAAGGTCAATCCACAGGCTTGACGTGGCTAATTCAGTCCGTTCGGAAAATATCGTGAACACTTTTTATTGGAGAATTCAAATAAGTTGCTTCTATAGCAAATTTGACGTCGCATATGGATTTCGGTGGATTCTTGTGATTTGCTTTTACGCTGTTGTAGTTGATTCAAGATAGAGAATTCTATCTCCTTATTTTTGAGACTATAGAATAAAGATAATACGCCGATTTTTATTTTGTTTATGTTTTGTGTTAATTTTTTGTGTGTTTTGTGCCCCCTTCAAGATAAAGCATAAATTACAAATATATGAATCAGTGTCAGACCACGTCTTAAGGGGTGGGGGCAATTGCTCCCACCACATTTTGTTTTTTATTTATTATTATATATAAAAGATAAATTTGTCCCATCAAAAAATTGTTTTTTATCTTATATTCTTTTTGTAAAAATTGACACAATACCTATTTTTTAATCCATTTTATTTTATTACTAAATATTGAGAAACTTAAATGATTGGTCAAATAAAAATTTTAAAATTGATTATTTAAAAATTTTTAATTTATTAGTAGGTCAATAATTTAATAGGTTTATGGTGATTATATTATTTTATTATATTTAATTTTTATTATTTTATTATGTTATTATATTAAAAAAGAGTATGATTTTTCAAAGTAATAAATAAAATATTTTTTTTATAAGTTTAACCTTAATTGGTATCTTAAATTTTATAACTGATTAAAAATAGTATATTAAAAATATTTTATTTTATTTATATTATTATCTTATAAAATTATATATTTTATATAAGTAATATTGTGTATAATTAAAAATTTGATGAGAATGAAAATATCTTTTATAATTTATCTTTTTTTTGCTTAATAAAAATTTTAAAAAATTTTATATAAAATTGTTCTAAAAGAAATTGCCCCTACTGCCAAATTTTTCTAGGTCCGCGACTGATATAAATGCCCTGGAAAAACAGAAGGCACTAGTGAAGCGCGTGGTCCCCAAAAGAAGCAGAGGTGGAGAGTTGATACTTGACCCGGCAGGCGGCATTTCCAAACATCCTAATTTATTTAGACTTAATCAAAATGTTCATAAAAAATTACATTATCTATTTTTCCATGTGGCAGCAACACTTGGAAGCAAACAAAGTCTTACTACATATTTTGAGAGTTTCACACAACCTGCGTTACTTTGGTCTTAATAAAATTATAGTTTCCTAATACACCCGACACTGTGCTTTCATGTCTTATTGGAAGGTCTGCAACCTTCTTCTTATTTAATTTTCTTTCTGGAAACTGCGTTTATTTAATTTATATTCAAATGTTTATAAACCCTGACTTTGTTAACATGGGCCATATTTATAATAATTTCTCTCATTTTGCGTATACAAAAGACAATAAAATTATATTTCGAGGAAGGTGTCAGGACTCGGGCTAGTTTTGACTCGCTTTTGTTCATACGCACGTCCGTCCATCCAATTGAGAAGTCAGACAGTTTGTTTGGGCAACAGGCAGAGTGACGAATTTCTATGCCATGAATGTTCCAAAAAAAGGTAAAAGGGGTCAACATAATTTACTAATATTATATATATAATTATCAGAAGATGGGAACAGAGACAAAAAAGCATGGAAAAAAATAAGAAGAAAAACACTCAGATGGTCGGGGAACGAATCGAACGAGAGATGATGATATAATTTGGAAGCTGATATTAACCTATTAAATAATAGAGTAATTGTATTCACACATTATTTTTATATTTATTATTATATTATAATATATTAATAATTAAAAATAAAATATAAAAAAATATTGTACCAATATCATTACGTCAGAGTGGCAGCCCAGCGTCGGACAAATTCGGAGTCCATTAAAATACAGAGCTTTTCCTAGTACATGGCATGCTTTAACATAGCCATACTGTTATTGTTGGGGAGGAATTCGTACAGGCCACCAGGTCAGCTTGTTGACGACGCCGTCCATGAACTTTCTGTCTACCTTACGCTCCTGCTTTGTGAAGAGGCTGAAGGGCGGCGGAACCTCTGGTTCGAGACATGGTGAACAAGCCAACGATGACTCTGGCTCTTCGGACCTTTTCTTCCACCTCCATGCTCTCCAACTAGCCACCAATTTCTTCTCCGAGTTGAATCAGTTGGGTCATGGAGGGTTTGGTCCTGTGTATAAGGTGCGTTCTGAATATTTTTGGTCCATTGAGGGTCAGACCTGGAACTTAAAATCTGATCTTTTGGCATTAGTTCTTACCATTACGGTTTCGCAATAGAAGGGTTCTTTAGTTGCAAGTTCGTGCTTTTGAGGCCATTTTAGAAGTTGGCTTTTGTGTGCTTGATGGCAGCACGATCCTCAAATTAATGCAGCTCGTATTTTTCTGTATTATGTGATAGAAAATGTTGCGAAGTTCGAATCTTTTATTTGCTGTTTCTGTTTTGGAGGGGAGATATTGACATAACGATGAGGGTTATTAGTGCGAAATACGGTCCGGTTAACTGAGATTATTGTCTAATCGAATTTGCTGTTATAGTAGTTCATTATCTTCCTTAGCTTTAATCAATCAATTCTTTTGGATCTATGGAAAAGAAGAGAACTAAACAAAAAGAAAAACTTATTGGTTATCATTGATGATTTTTTGGAGTCAGATCACATTATATTTACATAGTATATGATAATTAAAAAGTGTATAGTCATATTGGTTGTCCGTTGTCCGTTGTCCATTGGATGATTCTCGAGCCATCCCTCAATGTTGCCCTTGCTTCTGGTTCTGTTTGGATGAAGCTATTCTTAGGCATGCTGATTTGGTCAATCATAGGCTTCTTCCTTGCATCAAGCTCATAATTGCCTTATATGCACAAACGTAAATTATAAGACTTAAAGCAGTTAGCTATTAAAAAATTTCAGAGCCAGTCAACTTGATACCTTTCATTATTATTATTCTTGAGATTTTGTGAATAACTGATTTTCATAGCTGAAAAATGCGAAAGTACATAAGTAAGGGTATGCTTGATTGGAGTGAAAATAAGTGGAAAGAAAATGGGGGTCTGAAAATTGACAAGTTATTTAGGCACAATAAATGGCTTGGTACATCTTTATACTTTCATTCTTCCATTTTCACTCCTATTAAGTACACCCTAAAACAATCTTCAGTTATATATTTGTCTAGCATGTATCTGATTTCCTTTTGTTATATTAGGCCTTTTTATCTATAATCTTGTGGCATTTTTAATGCAACATTCACAATCATTGAGGTTTCAGAATATTAGAAAATATCCTTTTGATTAGGGAGTTACATCAAGCTCCTGAATTTTTAACTTCCTCATTGTGAAATACCCTTGTCCTTGTTACTTGTGAGAATTAATAAATCTATAAAATCATGCATGGAATTGTTAACTGTTGCCTATTTCCTACTTCCAGGGTGCCATGTGATGTGTTATATTTTATATATAAATTCGTCCAAAGGTACTCCCAGTCAGCACTTTGGGCGAGAAAATGTGACATGGTGTCTGTATGGGCTACTATAGAACCTATTAAATATACTATGTGCATCAGTGAAGGAGTCTAGATCTACGGTGGTAGTCTGATGAGCTTCTAGTGCCTATGAAGGCCCAGATTACCTTGTGGATGACAAAAATGTTGGGCATTTGTGAAGGGAAGTGTTGTCATGCCTCAAATCTCACATTGGGAAAGTGATGAAGGCAAAATTGTTATACATGTATGTAATTTATTACGGAGGGCAAAATTCACCTCAGTTGTGCTTTTGGATGAGGCATATGTCACTGATTTGCAACCTGCCAGCTTAAAACAGTCAATAAAACTTTAAAAAACAAAAAAACAAGAAGGAGAAGACAGAGATAATTGGAGTTCTTAAAGTTTTGTTGACCGTTAAAAGCACAATCCCCAAAACTAAAAACTCTCACATGCATTCAAGTGCTGAATTTGGAAAACACTATCCAAGAGCAGCTGTCAAATTCATATCAAGATGTACCATGCTTTAGAACCCCAGAAATAGATCTCATGCTAAAATCAAAAGGTAAAGCAATAAATCAAAGAAAAAAGGAGGGAAATAGAAAACCAAAATGAAAGGGAGAAGAAAATTAAATCTTGTTTCTTTAGAATCTTCAATCTATTTTAGGATTTAATTGAAGCCTATGTGAGGCATAGAAATTGTGGCACACATGTACAATGTTTCAACTACTGTTACTTTGTGGTAACAAAGAGATTAGGGGATGGTACAAGCAGATAAACTGTTCTGATGTTTTCCCAGGCCAAATTGAGAAAAAAAAATGATAACATATTTTACTGTCATGGAAAGGGAGCTTTATGTAATTTCTGAACAAGGAGAAGATTATTTTAATTTATTAACCTTGCTAGAGAGTTGGGTATCAATACCCTTTCTTATTTTAGACCTACCCTGGGGATTATTTTGGGGGCTGGCTAAGCAAAATTGCATTTAATTTATGCCTGCTTTCTGCAGGGGTTGATGCCTAATGGTCAACAAGTAGCGGTTAAGAAGCTGTCAGTAGATTCAAGACAAGGTATTAGAGAATTTATCAATGAGGTCAAACTATTACTAAAAATTCAGCATAAGAACTTGGTTACTCTACTGGGGTGTTGCGCAGAAGGATCTGAAAAGATGCTTGTTTACGAGTATCTGCCAAATAAAAGCCTTGACCACTTTCTATTTGGTAAGAAGAACTCTTTCTACCCGACACATATTAAGCTATGCATGAATTTATTTTTCCTTTCCTTTTCTGGCTGTTTGTGGGCAGTGGGTAACAGTTACAAAAAATTTCAGATAAAAAGAAATCTTCATCTTTGGACTGGGGAAAACGATTTAGAATAGTTACAGGTGTGGCTAGAGGACTTCTCTACCTTCATGAAGAGGCCCCAGAAAGAATTATTCATAGAGACATTAAAGCTAGTAACATATTACTGGATGAAAATATAAATCCAAAAATTTCAGACTTCGGCTTGGCGAGGCTGTTTCCTGGGGAGGACACTCATTTGCAGACATTTAGGATTTCCGGTACACAGTGAGTAGTTTCTTCACTCCTCTTTCTTTGTTATTCTGACATAAGCATCCTTACCCCTTTATTTTGATGAATGCAGCGGTTACATGGCCCCTGAATATGCATTGCGTGGTTATTTATCTGTGAAGACAGATGTTTTCAGTTATGGAGTCTTGGTGCTAGAAATTGTTAGCGGGAGAAAAAACCATAACACGCAACTTAGTGGAGAAAAGGCAGATCTTTTAAGCTACGTAAGTTTATCATATGGCAAGCTGTGGATGCAATTTTAGCATAATGATTAAGAACATGAACCGCTCATGTAATAATTAATGATCTGCTGCTGTTATATGCCTACTTTCTGAACATATGTAAAGGAAAAATAAATTGGAAATCATTATCGAGTCATGATTCGTGTTAGTTTGGATATTCACTTGTATATGTTAATGCCAGTGCCCAAAAGATTGCGTGTTTCTGAGTAAATTCTGATGACAATACCCCTTTCACAATTACTTTTCCTGGTTCCCTTGTATAATTCTTTCATATGTTAAATTTTATGCATAAAAACATATTTTAGTAAACAAAATAAAAATGTCCAAGGGATTTGAGGTATGGACAATCTCTTATGCTAGTGATAGTGCCTAGATTTTGGTTGACAAGCCAGTATTGTTATTTACATGCTCTTGCATAGGAAATGGTTGTGTTTCTTAGTATGTAAGGTCCTATATTCTTGGCCAATTGCAATTATGAATTGATATGTCATTGCAGATGAACGAAGTATGTTTATTGCATAGACATGGTACATAGACATAAAACTTTCATTTTATCGATTGATATGTATAATAGATCTGCATTTATTGACTTGTGTGGTCAGAGGGATTAAGCATGAGCTTGAAACTATAATAAATACTGATCATCTAGCATAATATTCGACCATTTGTTTCAAACTTGTCAATTTTCTGTCTATTTGTAGGCATGGAAGCTATATCAGGGAGGGAAGGTTATGGATTTAATAGACCCAACCCTTGCCAAATACAATGGTGATGAGGCAGCAATGTGCATTCAGCTGGGTTTGTTGTGTTGTCAAGCAAGTGTAGCAGATAGACCTGACATGAATTCTGTTAATCTCATGCTCTCAAGTGACTCATTTACTTTGCCTAGACCAGGTAAACCAGGAATTCAAGGCCGTGGAGGACGTTGGACTACAACTACCTCTTCTGCTTTCTCCAATACTAATGCTAGTAGCAGTGCAACCAGGGCTTCTGGAGGTAGTAGTTTTGTAGAGGAGTTTTCCAGAAATTCTATATCTACTTCTTCTTTGGATGAAGGCAGATGACCTCCATTCACATTCTGTAAAGTTTAGGTATAGGCATTCTTTTTGTGACATCACAATTATTCTAGTACAGAAGTAGTTTGATCTGTTTTTTTAAAATGTAAGTCCTCTTGCTGCACTAGGCATTTTGATGAGCAATTAGCTTGAATATAATTGTTTAGACGATCAGGCATTGACTGCTTGATATAAAATTTGAGGGTTGAGTTTATAGTGAACAAGTATGGGAAGTGGAATCATCTGACATGAAATTCAAATTGGAAAACAATTTTTGGTTTTAATTCTTCTTTATTCCCACAAGCTGAGTCAACGTACACGAATTCGAAACTAGTTCAAATGAAATTCCATTAAAAAAAATGGAGGGCAACTCAATTTGAAATTCCATTTGTGACAACTTAGTGGTTGACAGTTAGCAACTCAAAATGAAGAAGAATTATTTTTTTCTTATCTAGATGATCAATAAGAAAAATAAAAAATTGTTTAAAATTTAAAGTAGATTTTATAAATCTCAAAGAGTAATTATTCTCTTTTCTTATTACTCATTATTCAAACGTATTGTAATTGTTATAAATTAGAAAAGAAAAACATATAATATGTGTATAGAATATACTATAGAGTTCAGTTGAGAGAAGGATAATTAAGTTCCGCTTGAATAAAAAAGTCAAGTCATAATATATTACGAAGGATAATAATACATTTTAAATAATTAATAGAAAGTTGTAAACTTTAAAAGAAACAAATTACATAATACATACTGAGTAATAAAAAGTTGTAATAAACATAATCTAGTTAATTAAATGAAATCAAATAAATTACTTACTACTTAGCGGATCCGGGTCGACCACGCTGTAAATTTTTTTATTTTATTCACCTGAATTTTTTCATTGTTGTCAGAAAAATAGACTCCTCCCTGTTGGCACTTTTGTCATCTGTCTTTCAAAAGTTGAGCAGTCTTCACGGTTTTATAATTTCAAACTTTCTTCTCTCATCAGAGCTCACCGGTCGGCAGTCACTATATTTCTGGGGATCAGAATCTCTCCCTCTTATTCTGCATTGTAATTTTTTAGATCTCAGTTATTAACCATCAAAGGCTCAGCTTTCATTCTTCCATTTTGGGCCAAATGAGACCAAATTGGGAGCTTAAGAACTGCTGTAACCACGAGCAGGTGGTGTTTCTGGTGACTGTCAGCGTCTGCTCTGTGGTTATATTCGCGGTATGTCTCTCTGCTCTTGCACTTCTTTTTTCCAGTTGATGTCGAACTTCAACTAAACTGTCTTGGATCCATAAATGAACTCCATTTCCTTATTAGAGCCAAGATGGGAACTTTAATTCACCTGGGTAAGATTTTCGTAACATTGTGCTATCTCGATCAAATAGCGGCGACATTTTGTAAATGGGTCTGGTTCCGTGGCATATGCTGCTATTATCAAACTGAACAAGCTACCTAGAGTTTCTTTTCATTCTTTCCCAAATTGCGTCAGTTAAGAATAAGCTTGGATGTGAACAAATTCTGTACCCTTATTCTTTGCATTTTATTTTACTGAACGCATTTTAGGATTTCAAAAATGATCTTATGTGAATTTCTTAATTGTTCACTTGAACTCAAGCCATATAGTGAGCCGGATATATTTATACAAAAACTGCTATGTATGATCTCCTTGTGAATCTTCTTTAAATCCTTGCAGCTATGGAGAACAGTGTTACTCACACCTTTTAAGCTTGTTGCCGTATTTCTTCATGAGGCCAGTCATGCAATTGCTTGTAAACTTACATGTGGTCATGTGAGAATCTCATTTCTTCCCTTACATCCTTCCATGAAAGATATAAATATTTTTAATGTTGATAAATTGTCGAAGATTACATAACTTTTTGTTAATATAAAATTACTCAACCAGATTAAGTTGATAGATATTGATAATTCTGTCACGAACTTTTCTCTTTTTGTTTTTTTTTTAACTATGCAACCATTTTTTATCATATATTTTATAGCATGATTCTGATCTCTATAGAACATGGCATCTTACCTTTTTTCATTAACTTGTGATGTCAATCTTTACTCACACAGGTGATTCTGACCTTGGTTCAGTAAATCATAAGATAAAGATAAATGTTACGAAGGTTATCTTCAAATGCATAACTTCAAGGACTGTGTACTGAATAAATTTCTAAGCCTTACTCAAATAACATTTTTTGGTTCATCATCCTCATTTTTGGCATCTTGATGTTTGTAATATTCATGGTACCTCACTCAGCACTTGAAGCAGCAGGATAGCGCCTCATGTGAACTTTAGTCCATTAAATACTATCATATAGAAATTGTCCAATTTTTTCCATTTGCATCTGCAATTAAAAGTTTAATGTATTTATTTTTTATCAGTTACAAACATGTGCATCAAGTTGCAAGGTTCAGCTATTTTTCTTCAGATTAGTCGATGCAAACTCATCTTCCTTTTATCTCGCCCTGAAAATTCAGCCCTCTAATCCTTATGAGAAAGTCAAGAGAGACATGCTTTTTGAAAAAATAGCTAATTATGCAGAATGGTTCTTAGAAAAAAAAAAATTAAAAGTTGACTCCTAGATCTATTATCCAGATTAATATGTTCCATATCTCCAAACAATTTCTTCTAAACACATAAGTAGAACAATGTTGAGCTTAAATATTAATGATTTAACTATCAGTATCACCCTTGCTGAAACTGGCATTTTTTAAGAATGTTTTATTTACTAAGCTTTATAATACTTTGGACTCCACCTACAATGCTAATTTTGGATGTTCTTAAACTAAGTGATTCTCCTTTTTTTCAGGAGATGAGAAAAATTAGTATCCTGCTTTCTGTGAACAACTGAGCAAATTTTTCCCCCTTAGTGACATTTCAAGAAGAGCGATATATCTATTTGCAAAACCATCTTTGTTCCTTCATCTATGGATCTTATATCCGTGTCTCTTCTTACAAAAATTTGATTTTCATAGCTGTGGGTCCAAGAAGACCATATCAGTTTGATCAAATATATTCCTTGAATACTTCCTCATTTCAACCTCAGATACTACAGAAGCTATGTTAGTTGGTGCATCAAGCCAAAGTGGGATTGAGGATTGAACAATCAGTTTGTTTGGTAAATCAGTAAAATTGAAACAAATTATAATTTAGTATCATTTGAGATTTGGATGAGGGCCCTGAATTAATGCAAATTTGTCTGTAATTAAGCTTTGGTCCTTATACTAGTTTAATTTTCAGGTAGAAGGGATTCAAGTCCATGCAAATGAAGGTGGAACAACCCAAACACGAGGAGGCATATACTGGTTAATCTTACCAGCTGGATGTATTGTCTATTACGTTTGCTTTTATTGTTTACTTTTTCATCTTGTCATGTTAATTGCATTTGTGACCCTCATGCAACAGGAGGACATCCAGGAGCATTCAAATTTTTTAAATTCAAAAGCATTCTCAATTGTGATATTTTATGTGCCTACCATTTAACATGCAACAGTTGATTTATATATACTACTTTCAATCTTCATGGAATTTCATAATCATCAATGTTATTGCCTGTAAATGTTTGGGTTTATTTGAACTTCTCCTTTTGATCAATCCTCATGGTGGTGATTTAGATCTTGGTTCATCCTTCTGGGGCATGATCTTGATACTTGCATCAACAAATCTTCTTACTGCAAGAATAGCTGCTGGGTGTTTTATTGCTGCTCTACTTATTGTTCTCTTTGTAGCAAAAAATGTAAGTAATAAATACTGCATTATATTTTACCGGTGAGCCATGCCATTTGATGCTACTGTTTCTATTCTAAGAGTATGAAACTGTAGAAGCAGATTGTACAGGTTTAAGCATCCAGGATGCTATGAACATACAAACACATCGATAATATCAAATATTATCATTATCATTCTTAAAATTCAGTATATAACTTGTGTATGTAGATGTGTGTGTGTGTGTGTTCTATGTGGGATACATGCGCCTTCACTGGGATGATATATTTCCAGTATGCTACTTTTGTCTCAAACTATGCGAAACTAAATCTTTATTTTTTTCGTCATGCAGTGGACTCTTCGAGGACTGTGTATTGGTACGGGCCTTCATAGTTAAAGAAAAACTATTTCCTTTAAGTTACATGTGTTGCGTCATGTTTCTCAATATCTTCTATGCTTTGAGGTCTCAGGATTTATCATTTTCATCGGTATAATATGGGCTCTGCAAGAGACAACTGAAGTTCGAATTCTACGGTACATGATCTTGTTCATAGGTAAATGCTGTATTCTTTGGTGACAAACAACTTGGACAATCTTGGCTGTACACGGATAGATCTAGAATTTTATGGGTGAAGAGGCCCAAATGAAGTGCTCAGGGGCTCTTTAGAAACAATTTAAAATTTATTAAGGTCAATTCTATATTTTTGACCGTATGATCCTCAATCTAAGTTCAAAGTTTAAATTCTTTCAAGTGTTTTTGGTGATCAGGCCCTCTCAACACCCCTTCCCTCACCCTTGACGCCATAGCCTTGTACATGGGCTTATCTCCATGAGGGGATCCCTGGTCAATTCCTGCCCCCTGGTTAAAGTTCATTTGATTCAACCATCTATATTAAATAATCATTACTATTAACTCTTTTTTTTTAATAAGAATGCAGGTGTAATGAACAGTTTGTTTTCAGTATATGGTATGACTTTGAAATCGGATTGATTTAGTGTTAAATTGTTCCCTTTATGAAACAATAAAATCCCGGTAACTTTACGATGCAGATATTTATGATGATCTGATCTCCCGTAGAGTTCACTCCAGTGATGCTGAAAAATTTGCTGAAGTGTGTCCTTGCCCTTGTACTGGTGTTGGATGGGGTTTTATTTGGTGAGGATATGTAATTAGAAGAGTAAACTTGGTCGATTCCACTAAAGGACTTTGTTTTTTACTTTGTTGAGCTGACAAGAAAAGGTGGTTAGCCTGATATGACATATTAAAATCGTGTTGCTTCATTTGACTAATTCCAAACTCTACTTGCAGGGGTTTGATATCGTTCTTCTTTCTTTGTGGAGCTGTTTATCTGGGTGTTGTGATCTTGTCATAAGGTAGATTTTAATTCATTAATTCTTTTAAGTCAATGCATGACCCGCATCCTCAGGTGCATATAATTTAGCATAAGTATGCCATCCACGCGGAAATCTTATATTATTTCATTCGTTAGGTGTAAACAAAGGAAATATTGATAGTTAACGTATATTAGAAAACATGCTGAAAATCCCATTCATCGAAGAGAGAGGTTCTGTTTGTAAAGTTTATTATTCTCTTGCTAGATCAAGTGCCATGGTATCATATGGGTGAGTATCCTCTAGGAAACATAACTGGTCTTGCAATGTTCCAAATTCCCCCCTCCCCCTATCAATGGGAACTCATTTATTCAGACGCTGAGATCACTAATGGACTGAGCAATGATTTTCTACTTGATCTGGTCACATACAACATAGCTAAATCACTGGTCTGTAAGAACAAGGTAACTAGGGAAGTCAAGTAGAGGAGATAAGGATGTGACGAGGAAGGCTTAAATTAACTTATGTAGAAGTCGTAGGAAAAGATGTGATGGCAGTAAGATGTAGGGAGACGCTATACATTGTGGTAAACAAGAAAAAAAAGAACCATTCTAACGAGCTCAAATTCAACTATCCATAAACATTTTTGCAGCTCTAGATGGTGCTAAGAAATATGAATTGGAGGCTGAGTTAATTATGCATTAATAATGTGGACTGATGTATTTACCTAAAGTTGTTGGTTACAAGTGGCAGATCCCACTTAATACATGAATCAGTTCATCTTTTTTTCTTTATTTTTTTGCCTAAATCATCTTTGCCAATATTATCTTAGATCTGTTTTAATGTAAATGTGCAGGCAGGAAGATTCTGCTTCAAGTTTTTAACCAGCGAGAAGCAATGTGAATCAATCTATTTCTGAATGGCATCTCATTTTAAGGAGGCAAAGTCTCAACTCAAATTGGCTGGCTTCATTCTGTCATGGACGGTTTTCCATGACTATAATCAGTTTACCTTGGAATGAAAAAAATTTATAAGCTTGCAACTTCAAAGTAACTGGATTTCATGTGTTTGTAATGAATTTTGAGAAGGGCAATTATTCTTAACATTTTACTCATTTAAGTTCTAGTATATCATAAGTATCTTCCAGGGGGTAGTGGGACAATTCGTTAGTGCTCTCTTCTTAAAATGTGTTTATCAATGTCTCAGCTCGTGATTGTCAAAGTATGAAACAAAAATGGTCTCAATTAAGTTGGGAAGCTATTTTAGCAATATGCTCAAGAGAAGGCCCATTATGGTAGCTGACAAAAAAAAGGACTAAAACGAAAAGTTGAGAAAGCTATTTACATTGAAGTCCCAAAGTTGAAAACGGTTCTGCCGTTCTATGCAATTTATCCTTCGGAGTATACTAAAGAGCTTCTCTCTCTCTCTCTCTCTCTCTCTCTCTCTCTCTCTCTCTCTCCCCTTATATGAAAATAAGTTACATATATATGATTTGTGCTTGATAATTAATATATGTTTCAAGGTATATTATATTTGAAATGTGTGCTTTCCTCCTGATCTTTGATGAGGGTGAATCGTGATGCATCATCATTCACATATCCAAAAAGTAACTATTAAGAGCATGATAAGTCACTCCGGGGTAGAAAAGCTTTTCATTGAAACCAAGTGGTTTATTCATATATATTTTCTATATTTTGTGAAAGTCAGAAAAAACGTGTTTATGCAAGTTACTAACATTATTAAGAAAACTGGACTAAACCGACCGGTTCAACCAGGAAATTGGTGGACTAACCTGGTCAGTATTCTGATTATAGAAAAAAAAACCGATAGTTCATAGAATCGATCAACGGTGGTCAAAGACCAATGAAAACCGGCTTATTTTTTCTTTAAACTAGTCTTTATTCATTTTTTGTCAAAAATACATGTATTAAGAATCAAACTTAATATATCTTGACAAAGCACAATTTTCCCTCACCAAGAAAGTAAATTGCATTTATTAACTTAATTATGTAATGTAATGTTTATATAACTTAAAAAAATGATATAAAAGTGACAAAAAAAGACTAATTCATAAAGTATATTTAAAATGTTTGTTATTCATTATAATATATTATACAATATATATAATATATAAATTAAAATATTAAAAATATATTATTTAATTAAAATTTAGTTTGACCGTGATTCAATCCCAGTTGGACTATTGACTTGTGACCTTCTACCTTTACTATTCAATGACCTGTCCGATTTTTAAAACATTGGTTACCAAAATATCATTGCCTCACTCACGATTAACTGTGCATATAATTAAATAGCATGAATAATAAGTTTCTAATCTAGTTGAAGTAAAAAGAAGCTAGAGAAAAAAAGCGGTGGGAAAGAGAGTGAGAGGATTTGGTTTGATGAGTGCAATAATGGTGTTGTTTGCAGTAATTGAGAATGTTGAAGGAGTTGGTATTTCTTGTCCTTCCTTCTCAATCTCATCTAGCTGTGGTAATATTTCTGACATCAAATATGGTCCTCCACGACTTGGTGAAGGTCAAGCTCATGTCTCCGTAGCTCAAAGAAGAAAAGAACGGATATGCGCAGAAGAATGTACAAAGCAATGCCAAAAGAAAGGATTAGAAATAGGAACAATGCAATACGTGCATGAACATGGTTTCTGCATGAAAAGATGTATGGCCCTGCCACCCCCTAATTTGTTTCTCCTTATCCATTCTCTCCCTCTCTCTCGTATCTCTCTAAAGTCTTACCTTAAGTAATGTTACTTTAGCTAGCAACAAGAGTTCTTATGGAGAAAATAAAAGGTCGTGGCTTCAAAAGATGTCAAGAAAAGCTTAAAGTAATGTTTCAGAAGGGATTCCCCTTTTTAGCATGATTATGAGTTTTTAAAATCGTTGCATTTTCTGAGTTCTTGGGTTGATTAGGTGTCGTGTCCGTGGTAAAGGATTGGATTTGAAAGTGTGTAATATTTACAAGGGCATTGATTAACATATTTACTAGCTTTATTTTCCTATCAAGATTTGTATATTAAAGAAATTGGTATGCTATGCTTCAAATAAGTTGAATAACTAACATTGGCAAAGAAAATGATGACATTAATTATCATCACCACTACCATATATAGATGTAATAAATATTGATGAGAGATCCATGAAAAAGTTATTAGGATTGCATCATCTTCATTTGGATTAAAATGCTAAGTAATTTCAATCTTTCGAAACTGTTGTTAGGTTATCAAGTCTCAAAAGAAAGGCATGGCTTTGACTATATCACAATCAAAATTAGCAATGCTTCTTTCACGTGAAAGAGTGGGCTTAGGTGAAAAATCACTCTCTTCCAAGTTCACAATTTTATGCTATATTATATCATTTGCTCATGATGTGTCAAGTTGGGGATATGGAGTAATTGGAGATTGCACAAAGAGGGACAGGGCATGTTATGTTTTTTTTTAAAAATAACTTTTATAGAATGAGAAATTAGTTCTAAACAAAAATATTTTAATAGAATGATAAACTATTTTGCATTCATATGCAGTAAATGAGAATGACTTTTAATTGAGAAAAAGCATTTGGCTGTAAAACTGTAAAATGACTTTTGGTTGATAAAATTATTGAAAAAAATCATGCATAAATAATTTAAAATTAACAAATTTTAATTTGTCAAAATTTTAATTTTAAAATAATAAAATGAATATATACATGACTAAAAATAAAATTTTAAAATAAAATAAAAATTTTGTAAAAATAATCATAATCAAAAGCAAATGGATCAAAGAAATAATATAAATATATTTAAAAATTTTGTTTAAGAAAGTATGATGAGAAATAAAGTGGACTTCAAATGAATGAGTAATATTGCGAAGGACTAATGGTCAAAATGAGGGAGCAAAATGATATCTCATTCTCCTACAATAAGAAGCTACATTTTTTACATTATTCTTTAATGAAAAAAATTTCATTCTCAACCAACTTCTCATCCTAAACAGAAGAAGAAATAAACATTCATAAGTAGGAAAATGCATTCTTCCTCCGCAAAAAGAGAAACGAATAGGGCCTAACCCCTAAGGTAATCAAGAAGAGTTTTAGCCTTTTAGGGTGTTCTTAATAAGAGAGTCGGTAGCATTTGCGACGCTCAACACCAATCTCTCATGATTCATTAGTAGTTTCAAAATATTCTAGCATTTTGTGTTATTCTTAACTTTTTAACCCCCAAAGTGAGGACCTTAGTTGACATGGAGCCCCCATAGGTTTCCCAAACATTTAAAAAAATTGTATTGATTTAATTTATTAATTGATCATTCAGTGGGATTTTAATAAGAAAATGCCTCTTAACAATATACAAAGTATATTACCGTTTGTTGAAGACAAATGGCCATGTAACAAGACAATCAAAAAGAAAAAGCTCCAAATCTAATAGATGTTTGCTAATAAATTATTAAAGTCTAATTATTAAAGTGTGATAAGGCATGGATACCGATCCATATTGAAGTAATTAAGCATAGGAAAGAAAGTAGGATGAGGGAGATCACTGATCAGGTTTATTTGTTTCAATGGTGTTGACATTGGCAGCAATTGAAGCAGGAAATGAACAGTATGTAGCAGAAGGGAGAAAGGAGATTTCCAATGTTGATCTGGACTCATATGCACCTCGATATCGTGGTAAAGGAGAAATTTATAGAGTCAATTCAGGTTTTAAAAGTAGAGAAAGGAGGTGCAAAAGGAAATGTAAAGGGGAATGTGAGGCACAACAACTTAAAGTAGGGACAGTTGAACATATGGGCCACTATATTTTATGCCTAGAGGCATGTATGCTAGGGAAAAACAACAAGACATGAACGCTGCTACCTATATCAGATTCCACTCCCCATCCTTTCCAATTTCTTTTTCAGTATTGGCTTTTCTTATATGCCATCTTTTTGTTCATATATAATTAAAATTGCTCTTTATATATATAAATCACAATAAGAAAGATATATTAACTTAAGATCTCTATGAGTTATTTAAATTCTTGATGATTAGACCATATCTATAATAGCTTAATTGCAAAGTCTTTAATAGAAGAAAAAAAAGAAAAAAAAGACCATGCATATGATTTCAACACGCACAAAGGCAACCAAGAGGATATTAATATTGCAAGTAATGATAATTATACATTATTTTTTTTATACTTTATTTTATATTTATTATTTTATTATCTATCACCTACCATCATCTTTTATCGTTATTATTTTATAATATATCAATGATTAAAAGTGAGGTATAAGAAAGATGTAAAAAAAATGATATATGAGTACCATTACTAGTTTTGGGGTTGGAGCATAGTATTTTAATTCCCACCTCTCATTTTTTTTTATATTAATTGATTATTTTCTATGTTATATATTTTTTTAATAATTTTTTGAAATATTTTTGAATTTTTTCTAGAATTTTTTACTTAAAAAAACAAAATTCTAAAAAAAATTATTGAATAAACAATATAAGAAGTATAAAAAATTTCAAAAAAATCTTAAAACATTTTAAAAAATTTACAAAAAAAATATAATATAAAAAACAATCAATTAATATCAAAAAATAAAATAAAACAAAAACAAAAGAAGGGGTAGTGGGAGTTTAAATTAGGGGTGAACAGCGGTGCAGTTTTAATCACATTAACCTCACCGCACCGCATCACAGTTCAAGCGGTGTGGTGCAGTTTAAAATATAAATTAACCGCAGTGTGTGGTGCGGTTAGCAGTTTGGGAGGTTCAAACCGCAACTTTACCTGCACTACACCGCACATTAATATAAACCCTATTTTATTTTCACTTGTTTACAACTTTACAAAGAACCCAAACATAATATTTTATGAAAATGATCCAATAAGACTTGGTTGAAGATAA
>JASKGM010000014.1:15478516-15489059 GCA_034509205.1 Ceratonia siliqua
TATATATTCTAAATTTTGCTAATAAACTAGTGCTTTGTGGGGTTGTTCCTGCTCACTAGGTCTGTGGACTCACCCCCTCCTTTATTTTTCTCCAGTTAAATTTGCAGGTATTCATGGAAAGCAAATAGAGTAACAGCCAGGGTTTTAGATATTTGGAATAAATTGTACATAGTCTTGTAAAAAGATTTGCATGTTGTCTCGTATATTATCATTGTTTATGCATATGTACATTTGGAGGCTTGTAGAATGCCATCTTATTGATGGTTTTCTATGCCAGTTACGTGCCCAAGATTGGGGCATGACAGGCAGGTCGGGGAGGGTTTTAGCTGGTTGGACCGTTTTCTTTTTCTTTTTTGCCTTTATGTCCAAAACGCACCATTTGGCCAAAATCAAAACGGTGCATTACCAGTGCTTCACTCTGTAATTGCAACTCGTCTACATTCTACAACTTCGACGATTGTTCATTTGTTCGAGTCTTTGCCTTTACCCTAAGCGAGTTACTAAGCCACTAACCCAGAGTTCAATCTTGGTCTCTTTGTCTCTTCAACTCTGTAAGTCTGCAACTCTTCATTCTTCGACTTCAATCTTTGATTCTTCAAGAGTTCAAGTTTAGAATATGAAAATCTTTGCTTTGCCCTACCCTGCGGCTACCCATGGACCCTGGTCAGTGGTCCCCTACGCTACTCAACCACTACGCGCTACCATCACCATTGGCTACCTCTCTGGTATCTTTCTTCTCTCTCTCTTATAAGTTTAATTTTTGAATTTTCTGTGTATGCTTTGTTGCCGTTGGTTCATAATCAGTTTGTTAGAATCCCTAACATTAATTTAGAGTGGAATTCTTTGTTTGATATCAATTGATTTAATTAAAATTACTATTGGTCGATTGGGTTTTGGTTAGATTGAAATCTTCTATTGTTCAATATAACTGGGGCAAATTAAATTTGAGGGGTTTAATTACAATGTGTTTCTTTAGTTATCACTTATCATCTTTGCTTACTGCTTACTAAAAACTAAAAAGCCAATAACTTCAAAGTCTGAGGTATTGTCATTTCGAGGAAGCATCAAACGCAGAATCTTCACTGATTTCATTAATCATCTTAAATTCATAGCCAAGAAGATAGTCTAGTTCCTATCACACAACCCTAGATAAAACCCATCTTTATTTGATCAATCTCTCTTATGTAAGATTATATAGTGATTGGTGCACTGCTTTCAGTATCTGTATATGTATATCCCTGCCATATAGTGATATGGTGCATATAAAATAGTCAAAAATAGCTAAACCTGAAAGTTTATTAGTTTAAGGTTATTACTTATTATTAGCTATTTTCTGTGACTTTTATTATGATCACATTGATCAGTTATAATTTAAGAATTCAAGTTTAATGGTCTCATGAACAAGAATATAACTTATCCAAATATTCAAATAGGATCTACCAATTGACCATACATGACTACATGAGTGCTTAGTTGATCTTTCTCTTTAACATACTCATTGTTTTTGTCAAGAATAGAAAAACATTCACCATCTGTGTCAACCAAATCAAAGAAAATATTAATTGCTCCAACTGTCTAACACCATCTCATTCTCATCTATCCAACATTGAATCAAGTTTTTATTTCCTTTTTGCTTTATTATTTGGTTGATTCAGTCAAGTCAAATGGGTTAAATACAGGTTTGTGGAACTGGAACTCCATGCATGGATGTACTCTTCTAATCTTCTTGATCATTTGATCCATGCATCTTTACCATGTAGACGTGTACTTATATCATCATTCATTAATGCCAAGAAACATACCTGTCAATCTATAATTAATTTTGGATTGCTTCTTAATTAAAAAGAAAATTGCATGGCTTTTCCTTTTCTATTAATGAGTAATTGTCTAACTAAGTACTATATGATTTAAATGCCATGGAATTAATATGGAAAAATATTTGTTTCTAACTTCTTCTGGTTGATCATATTAGATATTATTATATATTTGACTAGCTAATAAGTTCAGTAGTACAATAGTACTCTTCATTTTTAAATACACAATCATCCTCAGTTAAGGGAGTCCAGTAACTGTACTGCCTCACTTTTTAGAGTGATTCTTGTGCTCTTATAATACATCACTCAGTTTGTTTGTGCACTTACAAAATTAATTTATATTATATCATATTTCTTGTTCAGGTCAATCATTGAGGTTAAAATATGGTGTTGGTATCTTGTACAAGTAGGATTTAGTTCCTCATGCTCACCCCATAATGAATAATGATACAATAAAATCACAAGTTTTTCATTGCTTAATGTGGACTTGTTTAAGATTTAACTTCATTAAATGACTATAACATGTAATTATGTAAAGTCTATTATTCAAAGGGTAAAAATTATATGTGTATTATTCCAGGTTTGAGGTTTCTCAACCTTAAGTTTCAATTATGGACTCTGGCAGTAGCTCTATAAATAAAAGAATTATTTTAAATGAAGACACAGAAGAAAAAATCTGTATGAATAAATCCCCTTCTACTTCAATTGATAGGGGGGATTTACGACTACAAAGAGGTCTAGAGAAAGTTATGATGTGTGGAAGTTTTTTTACAAAGAAAGGGATTGGAAAAGATGGAATAGAAAAGGCTGAATGTAAGGCATGCAAAGTTGAATATAAATGTGGGGGCAAAGTATATAGGACTTCTACGCTGAAAAGGCATATTCCAAAATGCAAGAAGATTAAGTTCCATAAAGTAGGATAAATGCTAATGAAAATCAATTATAAGTTAAGGTCTAAAAAAATAGACCAAAAAATAGCACATGAGTTGTTAGCTTCTGCAATTATTAAGCATGACTTGTCATTTTCTTTTGTGGAATATGAAGGGGTGAGAGCTTGGATGAGGTACCTAAATCCTGATTTTATTCCTATCTCAAGAAATACTTTAGCGAGTGACATTGGAAAAATCTATTTGAGGGAGAAAGAGAACCTTAAGTGTATTATGCCCAACATTCCAAGTAAGATATGTTTAACTTCTGATTTATGGACTACATGCACTACTGAGGGTTACATTTGCTTAACTGCACATTTTGTTGATGATGATTGGAAATTAAATAGTAAAATTCTGAGTTTTGCTCATATATCTCCTCCATACTCGGGGGTTAACTTGGCTTCAAAATTGTTAAAATTTTTAAACGAATGGGTAATTGAAAAAAAAAATTTTTTCTCTAACATTGGACAATGCATCTAGTAATGATAACACGCAAGATCTTTTGAAGGAGTAGCTTTGTTTCATGATAGCTTAATGTGTGAAGGTGAGTTTTTTCACGTACGATGTTCTGCTCATATCTTGAATCTCATTGTCCAAAAAGGCTTGAAAGTAGCCAGTGCAGCTTTGCATAAAATTAGAGAATCTGTTAAGCATGTTAAAGGTTCAGAGGGCAGGCAAAAAAAAATTTGAAGAATGTGTGCAGGAAGTTGGTAACATTGACACTAGTGTTGGGTTGTGCTTAGATGTGTCTATTTGATGGAACTCAACATATATGATGTTAGAGAGTGCACTGAAATATAAAAGGGTTTTTACTTTTCTTCAATTGAATGACAATAATTATAAATATTGTCCTTCACTTAAAGAATGGAAAAGAGGAGAAAAAATATGTGACTTCCTTGAGCCATTTTATGAAACAACCAACTTAATCTCTAGTTCTTCTTATCCTACAGCAAACTTGTATTTTATGTTAGTTTGGAAAGTTGAAGTTTTGTTGAAGAAATACTTGGAGGGTGAAATGAGGTGATAAGTGACATGTGCAGAAGGATGAAACAGAAGTTTGACAAATATTGGCATCAGTATAGTATGGTGCTTGCATTTGGGGTTGTTCTTGGCACACAAATAAAGCTTTCAATGTTGGAGTTTTGTTATTTGGATGTTAAGAGTGATCCTACTAAGTGCCAATAGAAGGCTTCACTTGTGAAAACAAAATTGTTTAAGCTTTTTTAGCAATATTCTCATGTCAATAAGCCAAGTTCTTCTCAATCTCATATGCCTATGAGCTCTACCTCACTTACACCTAGGAATAGGACAAGTGGAAGAGGAGGAAGTAAAGGCAAACCATTAGCAATCGTTAATGTAAGTATTCTAAAAGTTTGTTTTATTTATTGTATTCCCTAATTTGTTTCTCTTTATTATTTTGTGATAAAAACATTCATTATTTCATCTAAGTATGTAAATATCAAATATGTAATGTACCAATTTAAGGCATTTGCGAGCCATACTGTTACAAATACTAGAAAATCTCAATTGGAACTCTATCTAGACGAGCTAAGGATTGAATTTGAGAGTGATGAAGAATTGGATGTATTGGAGTTTTGGAAGGGTCAAAAGCATCGGTTTCCGATTCTTGCATTAATGGCACGTGATGCTTTAGCTATCCCCATAACTATGGTTGCATCAGAATCAACATTTTCTATTGGTGCTCGTGTGCTGACCAAGTATAGAAGTTGTACCCTTCCTGAAAAAGTACAAGCTCTTATTTGCACTCGTAATTGGCTGCATGGTTATATTATTGGTAATTTATTTATAATTCTTTATTTGGTTGATACATTGGTTTAATATGATTTCAAGTTTTAACTACTTTTATTTTGGTCATTCTGTATTTTATTATTTTGTATATGTAAATAATGAAGATTGTGCAACTATTAAAACAACTTTGTCAAAAGAGGAATCAAATGTTCCTTTAAAGATGATTGATGAACAAAACGACAAAGAAGTCACAAGAGAAATAGGAGATATAGAAAGGCACATTGATTTCAATGATGACATGGAGGGTGAATTTTAAAGAACTTAGTATTATTTAATTAGTCTTTTTAGTATGTTATATTTAATTTAAAGCACTTTAAAAAAGTTTTTTTTCCACAAATTAAGGGTTGTTGACTTTTCTCTTTTTGTTTGTTAATCGTGTTTCACAAATTTTGAAGGTAGAAGACTGCAAAAGGAAATGCCTGGTTTAGAATCTTAGATGATTAGATATGACATAATTTTAGTTGTTTGTAAGAACTTTATGTTCTATTCTGGAATATGTTGACTCATTTATTATTTATGTTATTGCTTGCTCAGTTGCTTTTCTCTTGTATACTATTTTTATGAATTATGAAGTCTACTTTATTATTATTTATTTGTGTATTGTATTTATATGTTTATGAATTATGGAGCCACTCTGCCTCTGGTGGTTGGGGTCTTGGTCTCTTGGGATGGACTGATGGTCACGACTCATAACTCACAACTACAAGTCACAAGTAAACTTCTAATATTGTTTCTAAACTTCTATTATTTACAAACTATAGGTACTTTGAGTCATTGACTATAGTTTCTTGATGGGTAATCTCTACTTTCCAAATGTTGGCATCATGTAGGCACAGGTGAATAATGTGAAGTAACTCCCTTTCCCAACCCATAGTCCCTATGGTTTGTGGGCAATTCGCCATGCTTTTATTCTCATCCAAAATGGTGAAATTCCTTTCCAAGGTAATGTCATTAATCATACCATAATTAAGTTTTTTTAGTTAATTTTTGTGTGCTTTTAGATATATCACTTTTAATATGCTTGAGTGTTTATTCTTAATTAATTTGATCCACCCATCAACTTTATTTATCTAATGGGAAAGAGATTTTAGTGTTGTTTGTGCATATTTATTCTTTGCCATTCATTTTTTATTTATTGTTAGTAGAGGACATTGATCTTGAAGTCATGACTAACAACACAGTAAAAGAGACTTGGAGCTGGGAAGCATGTGATATTTTATTAGATGCTTGGACTGCCCTTCTCAGGTATTAATTTAAATAAAAATGTGATTTAAATTAATTACTTGTTACATATTTCTTCTTCTTTGTGATGGTGCAAGTGTAATGCTTATTGATTCAATTAACCTTAAAGTAGTTATTATTCCTAACTGTCAATGTATGACAGTTTTACATTTTTTGAACCTAAAGAGACAAAAAGAAGTACTTTTGTTCACATTCAGTTAAGATTTAAGAACTTAAGATGGTAGTTGAATAATGTGGCATTAACATTTCTCCAATGCAAGGTCAAAATTCCTAAGCTTGGTTAGCTCTAGTAATCAAACTAAATGATATTTATTCTTCTTCTTCAGCCATTGAATACTATCACTGCGAAATTGGGAATGCTTAGCTTCCATCTGAAGGAATAAAAGCTGCAGCCAGGCTCTTTGGCTTCATTGTAGAATGCGAGCTAAAAAGCAATACCTATATGCAACTTTCTATAATTTTGTTGTTGTCTTCTGTTTTATTTGATTACTTCTTTTCCTTGTATACTATTTTATGATAACATGAATTCTTTTCTTTTATTTAGTGGCCTCTACATCATCATTTAATGATGAGATTGATACATATTATCTTCATGCTTCCATATCTAGTATGGAACAAATATTTATTAAAGTTTCAAATTTGAGACTTTAGTTATCATGATTACCATTTTCGTTGTTGTTGTTGTTGGATTTTTCTTTTTGATATGTTGTACTGAAGTCTAAAGAAAGAACACATACAACCTAATTAATAGGATACTAGTAACAGGGTCTATAATGAGTTAAAGTATTAGACTAATCTCTTCATCTAGGGGTTTGTTGAATTTAACTTTTTATGATATTGCCTTTGTAGCCATGGATGAAAGGTTAAGTTCCTATGCTTTTATTGCAAGAGCTGCAGTTGATGTTACAATTCCTTTGCTCATGAAACTGTTATCTGAGCGGATTGCTCGCCTTAATCAAGTAGGTTTTCTATTTGGTCGTGAAGGATAAGCTGATAGCTTCATTAGATTGAGTTTTTGGAGCTACCAGTATACAATTTTGGTTTCCTTCCCTCATCCCTTTTGTTTTGGGAAAGAGTACTAATTAGACTTTAAAAAAATGGGAAAATGTTGGGCAAAAATGAGGAAGAGAGATAGATGTATGTTTTCTTTTGGTAAGTAAAAGCTCTATCAAGAAAGAAGTATCCTATACACCAGTAAGTAAACAAGAGGTATACAAAGCTAAAAGTTACATCTATAATGTTAAAATTAAAAAACCAAAAAAAAAATAGAGCAATGTATGAAGCCAAGGACATCTCAGACCTAGGAATGCTGCTTGATGCAGTTCGTGAAAGGAATCCAGATAAATGGTTGCAATCCTAACTCTTGATAGGGACAAGTGCTCGTTGTAGATTTTTGTAGGCTAGACAAGCTTAAAATCATAACCTAGTAATTTTATCTTACTTCAGGTTTGTGTTTTCCTTGTCATTAATGGTATCACTGTTATTGTTGATATCTTTTCCCATGTGTTTCCTGTCACCAAGGGTTTAATTCAATTTGGTAGGTTGGCCAGAGGGATAGGCAGGCTAATGGATGATGAGCTTGCCAACTTGGCGGCCCAGCCCACCCAACCCCGTTGTGAGGACGAGTCAATCCAAGGCGGGCCCGCCCTGTTTGACAGGTCTACTCATAATCCACCTTAGCATGCTATGCCCAGAACTCAACACGTGCATGCCACGTAATCATTGACTCACGATCCATTATTAACCACTACCTTAAAAGCTGAAACTTTGTTCTTGTCTTTTTAGTATACAGTTAAAAGTGATCTAGCGGAGAATATATTTATAATAAATTATTTTTTAAGCATTTGGAAATTCATATTTTAAAATATTGTACTAGGGAATATTTGTTCTCTCATATTATTATAAAAACTTCTTTTAAAATTATATATTAACAAATATATTCATTAAGCGCAATTTTAAAATTAATAATATATATTTTTAAAAGTACCAATGAAATTATCCCAAATATTTACACATGCTTACGACATGACAAAATGACACAATATTTTAAAAGTAATACTACATATTTTGTTATTGGAACTTTGAGGAAGACATTATAGATTTGTAGTAATTTATGTTATGGTATTGAAACTTTGAGAAAATTATGTTATAATTTGAGACAATGTTTTTAATTTATGTTATGAATTATGACTTGAGTAATTTATGTTATGTCATTGACTCGTTGTAGTAATTTATATAATTTGTGTATTGAAACTTTAATATAATTTAACGATAATTAGATATAGTTGTTAAGTAATTTTATTAAAATAATTACATAAAATAAAAATATATATGTGATGGTCCATGGGCTAGGGTAGACTGAGATTTTGTAGGCCCATATAAGCTATATAAGTTGATTTATCCAATCCAATATTTTAGAGGCCAACGTGGGTTAGGCTGGACTGAGTTTGATCGAACTACCCCATATTAACACCCCTACCCATGCCTACCCCCTTATTTCCCTGATTCTTTTATATCCATACTATACAGTCATTAATAGCTCTTTATCTATTAACTACACTATAAGCACCAAAGATGCTTACTTGTGATCAATATTGTTCTAAAGTCCATGTGAGGCAATGGACAACTTGTTGAGGTAAGTTTGCTGTTGCAAATCTTGTTTTAAATTATTAAGATATGCACTAGTAGTTTCTATGACATATTTTCTTGATAGACTCATCTAGAGCATGTTAGAATACACTCGTCTGAAGCCAAACCGCATAATTGAACAAAACCGCAAAACAATGGTTCAATTTTTGTCCTTATACTCCACATCAACCAAACTGAACCAAATCACATTTCTTTGCCTGGTTTGCAGTTTGAACCAAACCGCACCATGCACTATCGGTCAATCTGGTTTTTTTTTAACAGTGATAAAAAGAGAAAAATAAATTGGAGTGAAAATGCCATTAATACTTCTTTTAATAGTTTACTTGATTCAATTGTTGATTTGATGCCTGAGTTTTGACCATGCCTTCCACTATTTGGTTCACATCTATTAGGATTTGAGCTCTTGGCTGTTGAGCGCATTTGACATCCTAAATCAAAATTTGTAGAATGGTAACCGGAATAGGAATAGTAATATTAAAATCCAGACATAATACGAGGTTGTCAGCTAATGCATGAATTGGGTAAGGAATATCAGAAGTGAACAAAAGTTGTATTAAAATGATGAACGTATAGCAATAAACTTCAGCAATCCAAAACAAGCTGCTGATACTATGGAATGGAATCAAGTCACATAATCTAAACCAAGAGTCAAAACAGAAACGCTAGTGAGCAAAATCATTCTTAACAAACAAAATCTGATTGACATTGAGGTTCTCTTCAGAATCATAGCAGACCACAGATGTAGCCTCCCAAGAACAGTTTCACTTCAGAGGAATAAACCTTGATGAGTGGGTGGCACCAATACCAGGTCTACCATGCTTGACAGGCTTGTATGAAATTGAGAACTCAGCAAGGTAATGGCCAATCATCTCAGGTTTGATTTCAACCTGGTTGAAAGTCTTGCCATTGTATACTCCAATAATGCTCCCAATCATCTCGGGTACAATAATCATATTGCGCAGGTGGGTGCGAACTGGTTCTGGCTTTTCACCTGGTGGAGCCTCCCTTTTCTAGAATCAAGTATAAAGGTGTATTAGAAAGTGGAACATATACTTGAATAATATCTTACAAAATGCAAACAGTAATCCACATTTCAAACTTCAACAGCATATACATGTCATCAAATAAATTATGAAAAGTGCACCGATGTTAGAGAAAAATATAGTTAAAGTCCTTTTACTTTAGAAGTAAACTTATTATTTCAACAGGCATTCTTTCAATGGTACATTGACCTGCAAATATAAATAATAGACTCATCTCAAACAATGAGAATTCATGTTAATCGACACATGCAACTTTTGGAAATTTTGGGCATCATAAAAAGTAAACTCAACCATAATAAGACAAAAATCAACAACAGAACATGCACAAACAAAGAACTAAGTCAAAACCAATATGAATATCAACCAACTGATAACAAAATAATATGCATGCTTCCTCTTCCAAAAGAATATGCCCCACCAATAATGTAGACTTTATCCTATAATTATAAGAGCACATATTCCTATAACTACAGATATTATATTTCGAGATTTGAGGTGAAAAAGACTAAGAACCGACACTATAACTTCCTGTAACAGTTTCACAAACAAAATAACTACTAAAATGAACAGTTCTCAAACTCCAACTAGCATACAAATTTCCCACAAATCCAACGCTAGATCCATTTCAATAGTTCATAATCATGTTTCCAGTCACTGCCTTACACTTTAGATGTCCACTAACATAAGTTCATCCACCAAAATTCAACACCATATCAGATAAGAGATGCATCAAGCCCATGTCTCATGCCATTTTCACAAATTGAGGTTCTAGTCTACAAGTAGCACCAAATATGTTGGCATGATACAAAACTGATCCGTACTATAAAACTATACAATGAAGACCATCTCAAAACTCTAAACGTATATCGTACACCTAGGGAACAACAACGAAATTGGGAAATTCAACATTCTACTTCGCACAGAATTATCAGGCTACAAGTGAATGACCAATCCTATTTTTTCCAAAACAAATTTTAAAAAAATGTAAGAACAATTACCGCCTTGCGCAGCTTCTTAATCAAAGCCATTGGCTTTCTCTTCAGGCCTCTCTGAAACC
>JASKGM010000014.1:15489159-15499776 GCA_034509205.1 Ceratonia siliqua
ATAATAATTTATTAATATTAAAAAATTAAAAAATTAAAAAGTTTATGTTACCACTTCAACCATAGCATAAAATGGGGCTTACTACCCTACCGCCCACTGTGTGGGCGGTAGGGTAAGTTAAAATTTTTTTTTATATTTTTTTGATTTTTTTAAATTTTTTTTTTATTTTTTAAAATTAATTAATTAAGTTTTATATCATAAATTTTTTTAAAAATTTTTGAAGATGTTTTTGTATTTGTTGCAGAATTTTTTAAGTTGCAAATGAATAATAAAAAAAAATTATAGATGAATAGTTGAATAAATGTAAAAAAATTCAAGAAAAAAATGAAAAATATTTTAAAAAATTTTTAAAAAAATATATAAGATAAAAAATACTTAATTATTTTTAAAAAGTAAAAAAAATTTAAAAAAAATATAAAAGATAAAAAAAAAAAATAAAGTGGAGATGTAGTTTAGACAAATTTGACCTAAATAGGATAGGGGTATGAACAGAACAAAAAAGGTGCAGTTGAGTACATGAAACTTGGTCAATTTCTATTGGGTTCCATCTTTGTCGTTTTAGGTGTTAATGTCGTGGCAACCATTTGTGGCTCTACAGAAAAGCGACAGCTTGTTGAGCGTAAACGGGAAACAGATGTGAAATTTTCTGACTTTTCGTTGTCATAATAATATTTTTAAAACGGTGATATCTATCATAATTCATTAACATGATGGGTTTCCTCCACGTGTTTGATCAAATCTCAATCTCAATCTTCTGGGATTCAAATTTTATTCAGTTACCAAAACTAGATATATATTCTGCATTATGAGAATTTTTCCTGCCATTCAAATATCTGCAGTATTAATTTAAGCTTTTTTAAATAATAATTGCACCTATCTTTTTTTTTCTTTTCATAACACCAACTTACTTTTTTTATGCATTATATCAAGATTAGGATTTGGTATAGAATCATTTGCGCCATTAATTTATTTTAGACTATTAAAATAATTTTTTTATTTTTTTGTTTATATAATATTTATTACATTTTAACTATTTAAAATAAATGAAAAACATAAATAATCTTAATAAAAGTAGTTATTATTTAATCCTGCAAAATCCTAATCTTACCAAAGTTATATAAGACTAATTTCACTTTATTTAAAATATACATATAACTTATATTTATTAAATATTATAATGATAAAAATACACACACAAAATGGGTCAGATTTGTGATTCAAAAATGGAGGATGACCGTTTTGATAGAAATCATACAATAAAGATTCAAAAGGCCGTTTCAAATCAGTCCAAATGGAGAAGGTGGAAGCACATAGGATCCCTTTTTATTTTCAAAATTCTTGACCTCCTTTTTTTATATTTATTTATTAAAATCTGATTTTTCCTTTTTTATTTTAAATTTATGTCCTTATATTTTGCTTTTCTTTCATCTCAAATTTTCCTGCTCATTAAGAAATCGTGTCTTCTTTTCTCTCATTTATTTTAGGGTATATATACACATACATTTCTGTGGGTTTTCCAAAAGGACCAAAGCATTTCCTTCATAATTTCGCCCCCCAAAAACAGAGAATAGTGAACAAGCTTCCCCAAGTTCAGATTCAAGGCAGAGATGGAGCAAAACAGCACCACCACCTCGATCACGGCCACCGCCACATGCAGTAACTATAACAGCAGCGAAAACAAGAAGAACCAGCGCAGGAGTTGCGGAGAGGGAGATATGGGGGTTCCAGTTCACAGCCAAGTGATGAAGATTAAGCAAGAAATAGAGAAACTGAAGCACCCATCGCTGCAGCAGCCAGAGATGAGACGTGTCCTTCTCAGAAATATTAGCCGGCAGCGCTCTCGGTCGCCACTGGGATTGGCAGAAAGGGCCATCCTTGTCGGTAACTCTTAGAGATTCTATGGTGCTCGTTCTGTATTAATACTCCATGTAATTGGCAGCACTATTAAATCTATTTAAAGGTTTAATAATACTGCCAAGCAACTATGAAGAGTATTAGTATATTTCAAGTGCCAAAGAAATACCCATATATGTGTAAATAAGCTACATGAAAACAGAGTGAGTTTCCTTAGAATTTAGAACTAGAAACTTATTTCTTTATGTTTTAATTTTCTATTTCTTGGTTCTCCCTGTGCTTATGGAGTTTCTTCTAGTAACTTTTGTGGGATGTTTAGTTTCATGCTCACTGTCTAATACCCTCTCCCCTGAATCAGAGGATAACCCAATTTGAGAATCAGAGCGTTCCTTCCAGACTCAATTTTCCATGTGCACGTGTTTTCTTATAGAACTTGGATCCATGGCTTTTAGAGAGGTGACTCAAGTAGGAAATAAAAAGCTGAGTTCTTAAATTTGTGAGTTCTCAAGTTATTATATAAGGTTACTAAAGAGTTTGAATATACTTTTTAACTCCTATCTTTTGTCATTTTATGATTTTAAACAAATTTAATTTTAATTAATATTCAAATTTGTATGAGAAAGAATTATTTACATTTTGACCTACCAAAACTTAAATACATATTTGCAAGCAAAGATTGAATCTAACACGTAACCTAGTGCAACATCACGTTCTTATGCCACAGCCACATGTCACATTATCATCTTGAGTCCCTACAACCCAATCTCCAACCTACACATGCTAGAGCACATTAATAGCCGCCCCCCAAAAAAACAGGGGGCATCCGATGCGGTGTCTCGTTTTCATTTGTTCGGTAAAATACTAAATAGTCCTTATCAAATAGTCATTTACAAGTCACCCCACCTGAAATAATTCAATAATAGATCATTCTAACCACATAAGAAAAATGATATTTCCCACTATTTTCTCCCACACCTCTCTACACTTTTATTTTTATCATTAATATATTTTAAAATTAATTATTATAAATAATAAATATGAAAAAAAGTGTGAAAGTAATGTAAGAATATCATTACTCACCACTTAGTTAGACTTGATTTGAAAACAATTCTACCCTTGACAAGAACGAGGGGAAAGAGGAAAATAAGGGCTTGACAAGATCCAGGACCGCAAGCAAACCAAGTTAAAATAAGTGCTTCAACTTTCAGCAGTGACTGTTTCCTTTGACGAGTGAAGCTTTACCCTCCTTGTGAGATCTCTCATCACATCTATAATCACAGATTTCTTTTTGATCCTGAACTGAATGGCTAACTCAGTTGAACCTGAAGCACCCTGTTTCAAAAGTGACTCGTCATCCATTATTTTGGTGGGGAAGTGTCCCAGTGCAATGACACACAGAGCGATTGCGGTTCGAAAAGCAGCCACTTCATTTGCAATACCAAGAGGAGCTTCAGAAGCTAGAGACTTGAGAGTATTCAGGTCATAGATCTGCACAGTTTCCATATTACTTGCAAGAAGTACTCTCAATGCGGCCAACAGGCGGCCCTCCACTATTTCTGGACCACCTAAGGTTACCTGTAACAAGCAAACATACAATAGATAAAATGGATACTTCACAGAAGATACCCAAGGAGGACTAATTTAACTTTCATTTTGCAATGCTAGATATTGGGAAAACAGACATTGCCTGGTCACAGGTCACTCCCCCTTCCCCTGTTTCAGTAGGTATATATAGATAAAAATACATCCAAATAAGAGTATATATACAGGGCAGCCCTACCGCCCACTTGTGGGCGGTAGGGCATTTTTATAATTTTTTTTATAATTTTTTTATTATTTTTTTTTATTTTTTAAAATCAATAAATTAAGTTTTATATCATAAATTTTTTTCAGAATTTTTGAAGATGTTTTCGTATTTTTTGCAGAATTTTTTAAGTTACAAATGAATAGTAAAAAAAATTATGGATGAATAGTAACATAAATATAAAAAAAATTCAAGAAAAAATAAAAAAACATTTTAAAAAATTCTGAAAAAAATATATAAGATAAAAAATACTTAATTATTTTTAAAAAGTAAAAAAAATTTAAAAAAAACAAAAAAAATAGAAAAAGTAAAAAAAAAAAAGCGGGTGGGGGTGGTAGCTTAGAAATTTCCATATATACATCCAACTAAGGCTTTGGAAAATAGGCCCTCAACTTCTAATATCAGCAATTAACCCCCTCAACTTTTTTTCTTTAAAAAAAAAAAAAGAAGAACCTCAATAGTTAATTTGTGTTCATGTGGAACGTCTAGTTTTGGAGAGTTTTGGTTTCTAAGAACAAAACCTTTAAATCATCAACTTCTAATATCAGCAATTAAACCCATTGGATTTTTGCTGACAAATCAATGGTCAATTGATAGTGTGAAAACTTAAGCATGTGATGATAATGAATACAAATTGACTAGCAAAAAATAAGCCAATATAACTAAAATGCCTTCAAGATGTTTTCAAAGCAGATTATCGAAATTAAAAGTTGATGGTTCTATTTGCAGAAGCCTCAAAATTGAGAGATTTTGTGCATTTTTCCCTTGAGTGAGGTTCTGGGAGAGTGACCATGGCATGAAGGAATTTTTCCTTCATGAAATTATGTCGGCAATGGGTCAAATGGACTGCCTACCTTCCTACAATATCCCTAGCCACAGAGAATTTGTCTACTAAGACACACAAACCGATTCTTCTGCACAAATTATCTAATATCATGCAAGTTCTTACTAATCATGTTATATAAAGACTTTGTTACTGTCAAAAGGGTTAAAAAGAAAAAGTTCAACGTGACACTTGACCCCATTCCTATACAGGACAACAAGGCTTTTTTAGTACTTGAATATTCAAATCCTACGACAATTTGATAAAAGAAATAGTATATAATGGGAGAACATCATGGAGAAGAAACCTTGAGATCAGGAGCTTCTCCACCTAGATTTAGTTGAAATAAAATTTGTTCCTGCCATGGAGCTGGTGCCGAGAAGTTGGGAGAAGAAACTCCAGCAGCCATGCTTGCAGCATCCAAAAGAGCACCATCATATTTGAGCTCAATACAATCATAAGGGTTTGAGGGTATCACAAATCCATAATCAAGAAGAAAAAGATCGTTGCTTAAACAGCCATAGGTAAGTAATAGGGGATCATTTTGTTTGATTTCTGTGTCAGCCACAACCTGCGGCAAAGACAAAGAGTTAGCCCAGAAAAGAAATATCTAGTTTTAATTTCTTTCTTGAAAACAAGAGGGGGCGGGGAAATTATAAAGGCAAGAGTATGAGGAAATATGCCTTCACTTGCATCTTCATGTTACCAGCATCTTGTTCCTGAACAATTTGGGCATTTGGATTGAAACTATGGTTGCACATATCAATGAGAGGAAGCATCATAGGTATTTCCATGTGGGTCCCATCTGAAAGCTTGTTACCATATAACCGGAATGCCCTAGACGAGACTGCTGACATTGCCCATCCAAGAGAAGATGCATCTACTTCTTGGCCACCAAAAGGATGCTTGTATGGTTTCAGATTGTCAAGGGCACGCTTGACTCCTTGCTCAAAATCAAGAAGAAAGCGACATCGTTTGTTAACCTGCCCACATGGAATTGAGTCAGTTGACTTTAACTGCCGTATTGTAATGCACTCACAATACATAGTCATAGATAGAGTTCATGACATAGGGTTTCCATCTTTAGGTGTTTATCACAGACTAAGAAACACAGAAACAGACACTGAACAGGACAGACATGAAGTCACAACAAAATCTAGTATCTAGCCGTTATTTGAAGTGACACGTTGTATCTTATACAAGTGCCCAACAAGAGCTAGGCATGGACACAGTTCCTTTTTGGAAGTGTATCACGGATGAGTAACCAAGTATTAGGCTCAAATCAAAGTGTAATTCTCTCATGTCCCCAACTACAAAATGACAGCAGATGCATTGATGCAGTAAAACCAGCAGGCTAGGGCCTTCAAATAATTTTATTTACCCATCAAACAACACCAGAAAACTTTATGAATAACATACCATAATAAAAGGTGTCATGTTCGAGACAATCTTGCAAGGGCTCACCCTACATGAACCACACCAATCAATGGGCACCACATATAATTCTGGGGGCCCCACACATTATGTGGCACCCATTATTGGCATGGTCAATGTAGGCAAATCCTGTGCAAGAAAAATCCGTCATGATTTAAGAGAATTTCTCTCAATGTTCAAACTTGAGTTTAGAGGAATGGTTGCTAATTTGGTGATAAACCTGGCTAGGTATATCCATACTTTTTCGTCATGATATAGAATCTAAAATATTAGTTCTTGCCTATTTGTCTACATTGAGGTCATGCCAGTTTGAGAGTTTCTAGTTTTCATCATCCCTATCAGATGGTTTCATGCCATTCAAGATCAACTATAGTACTTGCTCAGGAGCTGGTTAAATATGGTACCTGGTGAAGAAGTGGAGCATACTGCAAGTTCTTTATATCCTCCCGTTGAAAGAAGATGGGCACACTGTAAATTTCTGGGAGATTGCTGATATATGGCCACCAAAACGACCCAACTTTCGCTCTTTCTTGCAGAAGCTTCAAACCCAGTTTCATAGCCCATAGTTCCTCTGCCAAATGCTCCCACAGTGTCCAATTTATTTACATTGAATACTCAGTAGAGCCTAATTATCAGAACTTCAGTCACCAACCTATACTGAGTATAAAAGATTTCTACATGCTATGATTAAGCTGTTTGGGGTTATCAGAACACTGATATATGGAAACAAGCACTTACATTTCTAAATTCTTTAATTTTTATCCACATGGAATAACCAAATATTATATTTGACTTATATAAGAATACAAGTTCTAGGAAGCCTATGCTGCTCCCAATGCTTTTCTTACAACGCTTTAAGAACATATTTTACTTTCTCTCGTATGGCTTTATGCACAATACTATCAATTCATATAAAATCATATCAGACCGCAACTATAAAATCTCAAATGAAGCCAATGGTGGATTTATATAAGGTTAATGGAGGAATTGACCACGCTATTCTGTCAGTATATACTGACTATTAAGGATGTACAACACAACAAAATACTTCTAGGCCCAATATATAATTCAAAAAAAAAGAATTCACAATGAACAAGTTCTTGTTAGCAATGGTTTTACAATAAATTATAGGGTAAATTACACTAAGACCTCCTGAGGTTTGAGTATTTAATAGTAACACCTGTTTTCCCTCTAGTTTGGAAAACGGCATTCCCTACCCTTGAGTCTAAGACCTCCTGAGGTTTGAGTATTTAATAGTAACACCTGTTTTCCCTCTAGTTTGGAAAACGGCATTCCCTACCCTTGAGTCTATTGTCTGTTTAACTTTGTTAAGTTACAACTTATTTTTACAAATTTAATTTTAGTGTTTGTGTTTAATTAGAAATCAAGCTCGTCAGAATTCATTTCACACTACTTCCAGAGAAAAGTATAGTAGGCCAAAAGATTCTTGAGCTCTTAAACATTTCACGGGACTCTCAAAACTCATCTATAACTTCTCCACTATTTTTATGGTTACTTGCTGTTTATTATCATTTTATGGTTATTAATGGAATGGCTCTAGGCTTGGGGACCTGGGGTATTTCATCTTTGTTGGTATTTAAAGTGATTTCGTTGGAAAATAGTTGTCTGTAGGTGACTATTAGGTTGAATTTTCAAGGTAAACGTTTTATGCATCCATTTTGTTGCTTCAAAGTTTAATCCTTAATTTTCTTTAACTTTGATTTCAATATTAATACTAAATATTGTTATATTGGCTTTGAACTCTCAATTTCCTTTTTGAGTTAAAAAGAGTTTCTTATTATTATTTTTTTTTATAGACTTAAGAGAACAGGAACATTCACCACAATGATATAATTTACCCAAACTTCAAGGAGCTGTTACTATAATTTAACACAAAATATTTTTGAAGGGTATTTTTGTACAAAACTTTAAGGTGGAAATAATTCAAAGTAGGCTGTATAATTTCCGTTAGTTGACTAATGGAATGTTAGTCAACAAGACTAATATACAGTGCTAATGCATAATGTAGGGGTGAGGAGTGTCATTTCCCAAACTAGAGGGGAAGAGTGTGTCAAATGCCCAAACCTCAGGGAGCATCTGTGTAATTTACCCTAAATTATATTATAGGAAAGTGAAGAAGTTCTATAAAGAAATTGTTTACCATATCAGGCTAAACATATTGTAAAAAATTTTATATATCTGGTAAGATAAAGGGGCTAAAAGCCCAAAAGAAGAAAAGTGCACCGAAACAAAGTGGGGAAAAAGAACTCCCCCGTCCCCATGACATCACCCATAATCAGCAAAGCAAGCTCCCTAGGTGGATCACACCAATCTCTATAACCAGGATCATGTTTGAGGCTAGCATTGGCAAGGAAAAGAAGCTTCATTTTATTTAAAGAATAAAGGAGTCAACTTTATGTCAGAAACACATAAGCAAAAGGAGAGAGACATCCTCCAAAACAAAGGGCAAGACTTCTTCAAAAAAGAAAGAAAAGAAATATTGTTTATCATGCATGAACAGTCAATAACATTTAGACATGATCATCAACTAAGCAAAAACCAACTTGGACTTGGAGGTCTAAAAATGATTAAATAATTAGCTTCGTTAATAACCCTCATTCAGTAAAATGTACATCCACTTTATACCATATTAGTGGATTTCTACTTGTGAAAAGAAAGAGACATTAGAGGAGGGGGATCAAGAGAGAAAACAGACAAAATAGAACAAAAAAAGAAAAATTGCTTACTAGCAAAAGTACCTAGTTAAACAAAAGCCATCAAGCTCCCCAAAGCCCCAAAGGGGAAAGAAAAAGAAATATTTATAAAAGTTGGAACACTCAAAAGACATATTAAAGTTTGGCAGGAAACAAAATATGTCAAGGAAACTTTTGATAAGATGGGGAAACAGAATCAGGCCATAAAGCCTCCAAATAACAAGCAGGATTTGTATAACAAAACAAACTACCTTCATTTTTAAAGCTAACTGGCTAAATATCAGGTCTTTTCTGGACAAACCAAAGGTAACCAAGGAGAGATCCTCATTAACAGTCATGTAATCTATATATGTCTAGAGCAACTTATTGGACAATTAGATTAACAGTATGAGCAAGAGTGGCAACATTAGCATTCAAAAACAGTGGTCAAAACCAACAAATTAAATTGAACCTTTCTTACAATGTCATACGTGACATAATCATAAAACAGATAATGTAGCAACAAAAACAAAAACAGAAAGAAAATAAAAAATTAGCAAACACATGGGGACAGCAGACTTGGCCTTAAACTGATGCTCTGTTGCTATCCCCCCGCCCCCAAAAAAAAATAACACACATACAAAACGTTTTAGACTTCACAAGTAGTGCATTATTGGGGACAATGACTTCCTCTTAATTCTATCAAATTTCAAAAGTTACATTCATGTAGCAGTACTAAATTGAAGCAGACTCCTCCTTGACATAAACTTCAGACAAGCTTTGGTGGGCTCAAAAGAAAATGAACATCTCATCAATATTTATATAAGAACACTCTAAGATATGCATCACCTCCATTTTCAAGAACCATCAATAAACAATTAAACCAAAATTTCACAGCAAGAGATACAAAATGCACAAATCTTACAGAGACAAAATCTAGAAAGCTACAGTGCAAAAGGCTAAAATCAATACCAGGAACTTGGCGAGCCAATTTAACTAGCACGGAATCAAGCCCATCCTCATGATCCGATTCAAGAGATCTAAACCTCAATGGTACGTGGTCTGGAAGAACAATAAGGTCACTTCCTCTTGAGATTTCTTCTGAAGCCACAAGCCCCAGACCTTTGGAGTCATCTTGTGCTATCTTCACGGCCTGGTGCACGAACCCACCTTCTTTTCTTACCCACTTGATAAGGTCGGGTGGTTGGGGCACTAGTCTTGCAGGATAAGATGGTGATGCCGAAGAGGCGCAAGTTAGTGGCCGCAGGTGGGTTAAGGAAGCCATTACCGCCTTGGAAGAAGCCATAGCCGAGCTACTACTGTCTCTCGCTGCACAGATGCTGCGGAGAACAAAACCAGCGGAATACATACGATATCGCAATTCGCAAATGTTATCGCTTTTTTTTTTTTTTTTAATTCTTGTTCTCCTACATAAAATTCTTACAATCTTTCACAAAATGTGAAATAAAATAAATTAATAAAAAGAATGATTGAAATGAGAGAGTAGATGATTGGTGGAGTGACTATTTATGCTATTATATCAAAGAATTGGTTTTTTAGAGTCTTTAATCTTTTACATATAATGTTTTTTAAAAAATAGTTAGTAGTTATTTAACAACTCTCAATTATCTCTCTTTATTAATTTTAAAATAAAAATATACTATATTTTATCTATATAAAATATGAATAATTATATAATTTTTTATTAAATAATAATTGATATTTTTTATTTAAATATAATTAAAATAAAAATAAATTCAAACAGTGCATGCAGGACACTAATAGATAATTATATTATATGAGAGATTGTAAGGTTATTTTTGTTAAGAGTAACAAAACTCTTCCCAATATACATACATGAATTTAGTCCGTTCTTAATAGGGATAGTTATTTTACTCATACTAGTATTATGAGTATTTGTAAAATTTATCTATTGAGAGAAAAGTGTAAGATATAGTAAATATAAGTGAAAATGAGTTGGTTTAGAAATATAATCCCAGGTTCTAACA
>JASKGM010000014.1:15514770-15535214 GCA_034509205.1 Ceratonia siliqua
AGTAACAGAATAAAATGTGTTGAAAAATGAACGTGATGTCATTTTTTACAAAAGAGTATGGGGTCAAAAAAAAATTTCATGGGGGCAAATTTATTTTTTTATATATAATAATATATAAAAAAATAAAAGGTTGTGGGGCAACTGCCCCCACCTCTTACCACATGGGTCCGCCACTGACTAAAATGCACCCCATTATTGTAACTTGCAGAAACAATGAGTGCTTTTATGAACTAATGGAGATACACTCCCTAATATTATTTGTCCATGGCAAAGCAAAAACTAATAATAGTTTCTTAATTTGTCCATCAAAGATGCTTCAACTTACATCTAGAATTGTATTTGCTGTTGCCTGATTTTCACAGTCAGAAACCATATGGCTACTTGGTTCCCCTTCATTATTGATCAACTGCCAACAAAGCACTACGACATAATTATAAAGCCAAAAGTTAATATTCATCAATGATTCAATGGAAATAATGTTAATACTTAGACAAAAAGTTTAACAACTTTAGTAGTGATCCATGAAGAACTAAGGGGGGAAAAGTAACCAGAGATATAGAAGGATCTGCATTTCATGAAGGTTAAAAATAAAGAGATACACACCATGCAAGGTAAGAGAATAACGAATCTTATACCCAATTGGCTATGCGAAGTTCATAAAGATTTCTAGAATCATGTGGAAATACACAGAGTTATTGATTGGAGGACATTAAAATTGAAAGAATTACAAACAATTGTAGTAATCATGTTTACTCTTACTTGTTCTCTTATTTGCAGAAAAGTAAAATTATCATAAGCAACACGCAAATGACCATCTTTCTTGAAAACTAGGGGGGAAAAGAGTCACTATAGGAAACAAATCAAACAATACAACTATATTACCTAGATGAGCTGACGGTGTAGCCAAACCCAATGGTGATTCCTTCTGCATGCAAAGAGCAACTAAGACTTAATAACAGCTAAAATCCTACACGGGATTCTGTCTAGCATACAATGGAGTTCCAAACATAACTATATAGAAACCTTACAAGAAGAACAATAATATAATCCTCACATAACTAGTCTAATCCAATGGATCAATGCAATAATATAATTAGTCACATATACATCAAGCTTCGCCTAAATAAAAATAAAAAATGATATTCAAGAGCATACTAAGACCCATCAAACCACTAAAAATGCTGATGACTGCTCTTATATATCTCTATTGTGAATTAGTAAACTTAAGAAAAATAAGGATACAATTTGAAAGCGTTTACAATATTAAAATAATTGAAACTTTCATGTTAATATCTACTTAAAGGTGAATGTTTTTGGCAATGTTTTATTTTTGAGACATTTCTTCTCCGATGGTTATTTTGACTTGCTATGTTTGCATGCCCCTAGTTAATTTCGATTTGGTTCATTCACGAGTTCTTGATGGAAACACAGTTAATTTCTACTTGTTTGGAGAACCTTACACCATTAGACCAATTTGTCATATAACGAAGTAGGGCTTTATTCGTGTTTCTTTTTCAGCTCCAGTTTGGTGATTCTATTCCATTTCTTTCTTTTTCGACAAGACATTAATCACATTTAGCTACTCAGACACCTCTTGGTGTCTTACAAATTGACCTTTGCTTCTTTCCAAAACTTCTTACATATAACCATAGCTATGCTGTTTACTCAACTAACGTTAGACAAATGATCTCACTCATGTCATGATTTCTAGGAAATGATCACACATTTTTGCTGCCATCTACGTCATTTGACTAGATAATACACATACTAGTGTGAAAATACTAGAAAGAGGAAGGATCACATGCTCTATTATGTGAAACTATACTCCATATTTCATTTATTTGATAACGTTACATAGAATGACTAAAATCAATATTATAATAATAAGGATACATAGTGGTTTGAATGAAAATACATGAATCCCACGTGAACATTCTTCAATAGCAAATTTACATTAGCATAACGTACTTGTAAAGAAAACTATTATAATATACATATACATATAGGCATGAATAGAGACATAAATACATATATAATGATAATTTAAGGAAATTTGAGGATCACTTGCCTATACAACAATGACCAATCACATGTTAAAATATGAACCTTTTTCCATACACATACCGGTTAAGTCTTGCTGACCAAAAGTCAGTCCAAAAACAAAAATCCAATTCATCCTTTTATATATCCAGAAACAGAATCAAGAAATCAGCCCCAATTTCAATATCATATTCAACTAGAAACCACATTAAAATTCCCAAGAAACCATTTAATCAAGCACCCACTTATGAATAGGACTGAAATCAAACATTAATACCAATAGAAAATCATTTAAATTTCAACCAAAATCAAAATAAAGCAAAACAGAACTGTCATTCAAAGATTCCTTAAACATTAATCGAGGCCTCAAATTTATAAAATTCTCTAGACTAATGGCAGTGAAATTAAATTTCCAAATCAATAACCAACTAACAAAACTGAAACAAAAAGTAACCGATAATGACATTAGGCAACAGAGGGAAGAATCCCAAAATTTAGCATGAAACTCCAAAGGCAAAACCACTTCAATTAAACTCTAGATAAACCCAAACCAGAATTCATGTCAAGAAAACCAGACTTGGACTCTAGAACAGAAAACAAAATCCCAAAATTAACCCTTTAATTTGGAGTAATCTAGCCCCTAACTAGCGGCAAAGAATTATAAAACCCCTCAACCCATTATCCAGAACCAGAATTATAAAACCCCAAATTCAGAATTAATGTATAGAACTAGAGAACCCATGCACAAAGGTAGTCAGATGAACCAAAATCCCTAAACTAGGAGCTCAAAATAAAAAAATAATAATAATTTCCTCACCTTTGATGGCAGTAACACAACGCTTACGATGGAGGCGTGGTGACCTGAGTTATGGAGATTTCGGGAGATTAACGCTACTATAGCGGCGTGGAATGTGATTGGAACTGCAGCGGCATGAAATTGCACGCACATATTAAAGGGGATGAGGATGAGAGAAAAGTATGTGTTTGTGGTAAGGACGGGGTATTGTGTTTTTGGAAAAACGAATGAGCTTGGTTTTAAGTTATCGGCGATGGGAGTGAGCTTAGTCTTGTTCGCAGAGTGGGTCGATATTTAGAGGGGAAGGTAAGTGGGTCTGAAATGAGGGAATTTGCACGAGTGAGAGGCAGGAAGAATTTGTGAGAGTTAAATATAAGGAAAGTTGGACTCTACGTCAGCTCAAAAAATAAATAAAATATTAGGGTGTGGAAGGTGTGGGTCAAGAAATATGTTGAACTAAAATTATTCTTTAATAAAATTATATTTTTATTAAAAAACTTAAAAACTTAAAAGATTAAAATAATAAAATATATAGTTATTAGAAGTTAACAGAGGCTCGAATCTCTGCCCTAGCCCAGCTAACTAGTCCACGTGGCGGACAGCGACATCTATCCCTTGGGCTTGTTTCCCCTTCCGCAATCTACCTCCTTGTTGCAGTCTTTCACCACTGTTACAATTCCGTACGTCATCCACTTCCTCTTCTCAGATTAAAAGCCACAACTTCCCCACCGCTTTCTTCCTTCTCGGGATTCCTAATTCGGGGGTAAAGTATCATTCCTGCTATTCTGTTCCACATCTGATTCCCGATCGTACCAATTCTCCTTTGCTTTGAAGTTGTGCGCCGCTTTCTCAGTCTGTTGTTATCTAGAAAGAAAGCAGAGGAACACGGATAAATTTGAAGTTTAATTTTTTTTGGTTATTTCCTTTCTGGGTATTGTCTCTCCTTAATTTTAGCTGTGATTTGTGTGTATTGTAGTGGTTGCATTGGATTCCTATTGCTTGCCTGCAAATAACTGAAGGATAATAGTGTTTCTATTACAAAGTGTATCAGCATGTTTGATTACGTGTTTTTGTAGAGAAACTGGGCATTAGGGTTCCTCAAATGCTTTTTTCTCTTCCAATTTTGATGTCATTGGTTCAGGTTCAGAAGTTTTGAGGAGATTACTTGTTAATTATAAGTTACTTGTTTTATTTTAGCTCCTTTCCTTTTTGTAGAAGTTGAAGACCCTTCTGTTGCCCTTTATTGCTCCTTTGTATATTATTTTCCCTTCTGAAAGATCAATTTTATACTACTGGCTTGTCAACTTTTGTGGGTTATCCTTCTTACTTGAGCCATGTGGTTATTTTCTCTTTCAGGGAGCTCGGAGGCTTGATCCTCTTCTGTGAAAATATCTCAATAAAATTCAAGATGGTATGGTTCTTTAAAACATTTAAGAGAAAAGTCAATTATCTCATTATTTGTTCGGATCATTTTTTTCTGTGTTCTTCTAGAATTATGTTTTCTGCATCACTAATATTACTAATCATGTATTCTTTCCTTGTAACATGCTATTTAACAAGTACTATTATGCGTTTCAACTATCCCAATTATATGCAGTTATATACAATAGTGATATAGTGATCAACTGATGATAGTTGCCATTAGTCTTATTCGCAGTTTTTTGAGGGATATGGATATCATGGGACATCGTTCGAGCAGACATATCGATGTTACCCTGCTTCTTTTATTGAAAAGGTCAGCATTCCTTTGTTGCTATAATTCAGGGCTCAGTTATTCATTCAGTTGTTATACTTGACTTCAATTTTGCCAGTGTTAAATGTACTGAATGTATTGCTTCTGGTGAACTTAAATCAGAAATGTTATGTGCTTATTTTTGGTTTTCAGGCGTCCCATGTAGTAGATATCTTATGCTATTGGTAGGATTTTATACAAGTTTTCCTTTCCCTAGTTTGATTGAGTTTATCGCAAATTCAGAAAAAGGAATCTAACCTCTAGATCATGCCAATTAAATTATGTTGGATATTAATAATGAATCATTTTAAAAAACTGAAATTGCATGCCTCATATATTTATGACAAAATAAATTGTATATAGACCAAAAGTTTTATACTTTTTCAGGAAGAGTAAGTTTGGAATTAGTATAGAAAAATGGACTGATAGGGACAATCGTCAACATTGTTGATGCAAGCCTAAACACAGCTTGATTAAAATTCAAAATATTCACTCTACTTCTAAGCTTATACCAGAATATATGGTGGAAAACAAACTTAAAAATGACTTGGAAAAGTGGAAGTTTGAAAAGTGAAAGATCAAATGTGAACCAAAAAAAAACTGGAAATAATAGTGATCTTAATCTATAATAGCCAATAGGTAAAAGTTGCAAGATTCTTAAACCCTACTATGTCTTGAAGAAAGTATTCTAACTATGTCCTTGTTTTTTCATTAATCCTGCAGCCCCAAATTGAGAGCGGTGATAAAAGTAAGTTTCTATGTCTATGCCAGATTCTGTTTTTGGATTATCATATTGTATTTCTTCTTGTCTAATGTCAAGTTTTATTCTTTTTGTGCTTCAGTTATAATGCCTCCTTCGGCCCTCGACCGTCTAGGTTTGTTCTTTCAATTTGATTTACTTATATTTCTCTTCCGATACCCTTAGACGTCTAATTGTTATGGCTAGTGGGTAATGTCAAGTGTAATTTGCAGCATCTTTGCATATTGATTATCCAATGTTGTTTGAACTTCGGAATGATGCTGCTGAGCGGGATTCTCATTGTGGGGTTCTGGAATTCATTGCAGAGGAAGGCATGATATATATGCCATACTGGGTAGGCTTTCAAAAGTAATTGTTTGAGAAGTTATCACTATTATGGTTCTCCTTGAGGTTCTAGTTTTATTTAACTCACTCTACTTCTTCATGAGTTCTTATACAGATGATGGAGAACATGCTATTACAAGAGGGGGACATTGTAAGGGTGAAAAATGTGACACTTCCGAAGGGGACATATGTGAAGTTACAACCCCACACAAAGGACTTTTTGGATATTTCCAATCCAAAAGCTATGTGAGTTAATGATTATTATGTTACTAAATGTAACTTATATCTATGAGAATTCCTGAATGATAATTTTCTTTTGCAAGGATGAAATTCCTGAATTTAAAATCTGATTCTTCTTCCAAATAAAGATATGTGTGATGTGTCCTTTCATAATATCTTTGAAAGACATATCCATGCTGTTTGTTGTCATATCAATTCATTTTTTCTATTGCAGTTGTTCAAATCCTGGAAAAAACCCAATTGCATTGAGAAACCCGATTTAATTTAAGTGGGTTGGTAAAGTAGGTTAAATTTCCAAGTCACCATCACATACCTTTGGTTTTAATTTTGTTAAAGATTTGTTAATTGGTTTGGTGCAAATTTTAAGATTTGAAAATCAAACTGCAACTGAACCCAACCAAAGTTGGTATGCTGGTATAGTTATGATAATAATTTATAGTGAGATGAAATAACTTTTATTTGATAATACCTAAGAAGCGTGGACATCGACACAAACATAGACATTGCGACACAACAAATTTTAAAGTTCTCATATGTAATTTGAAGTGTTTTGTTGTGTCTAATATGCATGTCCAACATGGCTCCTTTTTTAAGTGTCCATGCTTCATAGGACAATACCAATACGGCTATACCTCATTGGGTTCCTACATCCCCCACCTACAACCCCATCTGTTTTCTATTCCCCTAGGAAAACCCATCTGGCAGCTGATTCCTTATCTCTCTCATTTTCTTTATTATATTCTAATTCTTTCATTGTCTTTTCTTCTTCTTGCCTCTGGTTTCTGCTATCTTCTTCTTCTTCATTTTCTGATGTGAAATATAAATAAAATTCAAAGCTTTCTGGTTAGATCTTTGGGCTTTATAATCCATTTGTTGTTTATCATATTATTCTGTTTCTATAACAATAAGAACTCTTGTAAGCCCTTAAGATTGGGAACTGCAAGAGATACATAATGTCTGACTGTCTGTAAGTTTCCATTTATCATTGTGATACTCTTGTATGACTGGAGTTACCTTATCTCCGGCAGTGCAGTTCTTTAAAAATTTCATTTGGCATTATATTCGGTTTAAAGTCAAGAAATCTTCAACCTGTTTAGATTGGTTTGATGTGATATTTAGTACATGCTCAAATTGAACTGAGGATTGAACACCCCTAATTACTATCCATGGAAGCCTCAGGGCATGTCTTTCCCCTTTAGCCTTTTATATGCATTTTATGTAAATATATGGAATGCAACAACAGAGGTTTATAGAATTTGAAGTATTCTTGTAAATCTTGAGGTCCATGCTCTTCCTTTGAGTATGTTATGTACCCTTAAACATGTGAAAGAACTACCATTTTTAGAACTACATGGTCTAAAGCTAGATCTCGGTGCATATATGTTGTTTATGTAAATGATATACAGTTTCTTTCTCCAAGTGATCCAAATTTGTTGGTAGGTTCTTGTTGTTTTATGGTTTCTCTTGTGTTATATTCATCTTATATGAGCATATTATACATTTTCCATTTTGTCCTGTACTGACTTTTTTCTTTGTGTACTGATTGATGTTAGCTCTTTTTTAGATATTTGACTGTATTTTTTCATGCAGCCTAGAGACAACTTTGAGAAATTTTTCCTGCTTGACCACTGGAGATAGCATCATGGTGGCATACAACAACAAAAAATATTACATTGATATTATAGAAACCAAGCCTGCCAATGCAATAACTATCATTGAGACAGACTGTGAGGTGGACTTCGCTCCTCCTTTGGATTACAAGGAACCTGAAAAGCCCCCTGCACCACTTTCTGCAAGCAGGGCATCAGAGAAAGGTACATAATCGTCTCACTAAGTTTGTTGTTACCTTTTCTTTTTTCTGTCTTGTAGGATGAATTTTCTCCTCATTCTTTGTAATCGTTTTCTTTTGGCCATCTCATTCCTTGTCTGTTACTTTATCCTTAATCAAATATAGAAGCTTGTAAAATGATGTTGGTTTTGACAAATAATAGATAAGATACCAAAAGCTTTTGGGTAGAGAATAGGTATTTTTACTATGGTATATGCTTGATATAATTATATGTTGGTCTGGTACTAGAGTGCCATCGGTGTAAGTTATATAGTGGGAAGACTGGAAAAGATTTTTTACCTAATGTACGGGACTGCTGACCATACTGTGTGCAATTTTTTTTTTTTTTTTTAATATTCTGCATTACCTGGGGCTTGATATTCTAAATTGATTTTTATTGATGACTTTCTTGAGCTGATGTTTTCTATTTCTCCTTTTTATTGTTCTTCTCTTTTAAAAATTCTTCTTTTATAAAAAAAATTAATTTCGCAATGGCAAAGTAGATAACTCATGCAGCCTCCAATTCAAGAAATAAAGTATGTTAGTCATTTTAAGAGCTCACTATATCTGAGTTAAAAAAGTAATTGTCATAAAGCATCATCTGGTTATTGAACTTTTGTTGATCCTTAGATAATTGTGGTAACAACTAACAATGTGGTGTTAAAGCTCCTGTTTATATAGCAGAAATAGCCCATGAGGCCACATATTATTATTGTATTTTTGTTACGAAAATTTGACAACCCTTTTGTTCCTCCTTACAGTTGAGGAGGCCCCAGCTGAAACCGAACCCAAATTTAACCCATTTTCTGGAACTGCAAGACGGTTGGATGGAAAACCCTTAAAGAATGAACCTGCTCCAGTTTCTTGTTCAGGCTCTAAGGACAAGAGACCTGATGTTACAAATGGCAATTCACAGTCTTCTGCAGCATCTAGTTCAAGAAGTAATGCTGGTCAATCTCAGGGGAAGCTAGTGTTTGGGTCAAATGTAAACCGTACTAAAGACACTGGAAAGGTAATTTGGACCTTCTTGATAATATGTCAAAGGCCTAAATATATTTTTCATCCCTTAACTTCTTTTGATTCTAATTTCGTCCCTTTTCCTTCAAAATGTCGTTAGTATTTTCTTCAAACCTAATTTCATGAGAATCTTAACAAAATATCCTAGAAACATGAGATGGCACTTCAGATAATTGTATTAGTGATCCTCATGAAGTTAGGTATGGGAAAACTATTGATGACATTCTTAAAGTTAAAGGATGAAATTGGAATAAATGAAAGTTAAGAGACAAAATTGGAACAAATAAAAATTAAGAGACGAAAGTGAAACTTCATGCATTTTTAAGAGATGAAAAAGTACATTTTAGCGTATTTCAAATCATATGCTGATTGTAATCACCTCCTTAGTAACCTTGATCCTTTCTTTAAATGGTAATCAACAGACTGCTAAATTCTGCATCTTCTATACTTTGCAGGAAAAAGAGTCAAAACAAGAGCCTCCACAAGACAAAGAAGAACCAAAATTTCAGCCTTTTACAGGGAAGAAGTATTCCCTTCGAGGTTGATTAATATACGTCAAATGGTTTTATATTTTACAGTAATTTACTTCATTGGACACTCTGGATAAAAGGATATAGCAGAACTTTTTTTATTGGTTATTGTATAAACAGAAGATAGGCCCTTAGAATGCTACAAGAGACTTAGAGGTTACCCCATTTACTTGTGAAACTCTTGAGAAGGATTGCAAATTATGCTTACAATCTTCTTGTGTTGGGCTACTCAGTTTCTTTTTATCACTCAATGTTGATTTTATTTGTAGTACTGCTGATGTTCATTAGACTGTCTATATCAGTAGGCTATTATTGGAAAGAACTTAATTGAAATCAGTGCAATTTCTTACTAAAAATGGAAGTGTTGGTGTTCATATGAAAAAAAACTTGTATGAATTTAGATTCTTTGTATTTTTGGTTAAAATGTACTTTTCGTTTCCTAGCCTTGCATGGATTTTATTTTTTCCCCTTAATTATTTTATTTTCATTTCATCCTTGATTTTTTAATATATTATAATTTTTTTTTCGGACTTGACTCTCAGAACTATTAATGGAGTCATTGGATGTGCTGTCTTGTATGTCTTGGATATTCCGTTAGTTCTCATTGAATCAAATTTGAGAAAAATATTGATGACATTTAAAAAATTGAAGGATGAGATTAAAAAGATAAGGGAAAAAATAAAATTTTATGCAAAATTAAGGGATAAAAAGTATATTTTAATCTGTATATTTTTTTAAGAACTTGATAGTATCAAGATAGAAAGTTTGATGTCCGCTAAACTTCACTTGATTCTTGAAAATAAAAAAATTTTATATAATTTCTTGATATCCTATAGGAGTACAGTGTCCCATAACACCATAAATAATTTTTCCTTTGAATTACGAAGAGTCAACAAGTTGGAAGCATTTTCTTACGAGAACAAATGGATGTAATTATATTAGCCAAGAAAATAGAGACAATAGAATAATCCATCTGATCTAATACAAAACCTGTGGCAGAAAAGAAAATTTTGTAAGTAGATTTAATTTTTTAAAATAAAATTGATAAATTATAATTAATTAAATAATTAATTTAATCCGCTATTTTTATTTTTGTTTTAAAATCGAAATCTACCAAAATTTCTGGGACCCTTTCCTTTGGATGCCAGGTTGGATGACATAAGCAGTGTTAAAAAAGTCAAGGTTGAGGCTATTTTGTGACAAGTTGTCATAATTACATAAAAAATGATGCATTTCAATCATCAACGCGCATTCTTAAATCTTTTAATTTTTTTTTTACTTTTGTTTGGAAGTGATAAAAATACTATATGATTATAAAAGAATTTACCTTTTTAAAATCTTTTATATATATATATATATTTTATTATGTTATAAGAAATTTGATTTTTTTAACATTTTTTTGTATATAATTTTAATTTAAGAAAAAGTAATGAGTAATTATTTAGTAATTCTTTACAATTTCTTTTTATTAATTTTAAAATAAAATATATATTTTGATATATATAAAATGAATAATTACATATTATTTTTTATTAAATAATAAATAATAATTTTATTTAAAAATAAAAACAGATTGATACTCAATTAATACTGTAATACACTAATAGATAAAATATATTTAGAAAAAATGAAAAATAAAAGTGGAAGCTATTTTACTTTGGAATAATTACATTCATGTATTTAGAGATAGTGTATTATAAGACACCGAATTTAATTTTTTTGCTAAAATTAAAAAAAAACAATATCTTATAATAATAACTCAAAAAAAATCTTATATTGTTAAAATGTAAGGAATCTCCTGTGTAATTTAACATATATCCTCCAAAAGTTAGTAATATACTCAATAAATTTGAGACTTTGTTTAATTTAAGATTATCGTTAATTTTTTTGTTAAAAAAGTTAAGGGTTAGAAAGTTGTGTAATTTATCCTTCAACTTAGAGAGAGATAATATATTGGGAGAGTCACCTTAACGAAAAAATTAACAATACTAACTTTAGCCATCTTATATAATACTATTTGAAAATACATTATTTGAAAATACAAATAATTTACTTATTTATTTTATAAAAGAATAAAAATGATAAGAATATTCACAATAAAATAAGGAAAAATGACAAACAAAGTTTATGATAATATTATTTAAATTAAGCAATTATCATTATTAAAAAATCATCATAATACAAAAGAGTGAATTGTTCTATGATATATTTAGAGGTATTATAATTTAAAATAATATATTATAAAATTATTTTTTGTTTTTAGTATTTTTAAGATACTGTTTTATAATGATTTGAAGTTCTAAAAAAATTAATTTTGAGATATTTTTATTAAACACAATGCTTATAAACACATCTAAATAAATAGAAGTCTAACGTCCAACAATAAAGCAGTAGCATAATTTCTTTTATCTTCACTTTTTATTTTTTATTTTTTAGTATTAATTAATTATTTTTATGTCATTTATTTTTTTTTAATTTTTAAAAATATTTTAAAATTCTTTACTTATGAAAAAGTAAATTTAAAAAAATAATAAATAAATAATATAAAAAATTTAAAATTTTTAAAAAATATATGAGATAAAAAATAATTAATTAATATCAAAAAATTAAAAAATTAAAAAAAATGAGAACAAATGGAAAACTCTCTAATAGAAATTTATAAATATTTTTTACTCAATTTTATTGCTCTTATTATTATTTTTTTTTTTATGAAACAGATCAAGTAACACTTTTCAATTGCTAAATGACTCCAATATTCCTTTCCCCCCGACATTGTACCACCGACGAGAAATTGTCACGCCACGGTAATTTGCGCCGAAGAGGAATCTCTTGAAAGTCAATTTGCTTCTTCACCGCCACATGAATTTTCTCTTCCAAGAAGACCCCACTACAAAATCATACAAACATTTACTCCAAATGAAAGAACCCCACTTGGTGCTCAACTCCTTATCCCTTCCAATTGATCCTCTCTCCATTGGAGCAGAGAACAGAGGATTACTTTTCACTGAAAATCACTCATATATTTACATTTGCTTCTCTCTTGGGTTGGAAAGGAACAAGAGTAGAAAGTTTCAGAGAGAGAGAATTGGATGGAAGAGAGAGACTTCAACTGTAAGTAATCCCAAGCTAAAAATTCTCTCTTTCTCTCTCTATTCCAGCAGAAGGAGCATAGTTTTTGCTTCATGGACTCCAAAGCTCTGCGCTTCATAACCTACCAATCTATTTTCTCCACTGTTCGATCTGGGGACCTTGATGGGCTCAAGCAACTCCTCGACCAGCTGAACAAGGACGAATCGTCAGATGGGTCCTCGCTTTCTGATGTCATGTCCCTGCAGAACGATGCTGGGGAGACGGTCCTGTACATCGCTGCAGAGCATAATCTCCAGGAGGTGTTCAGCTACTTGCTCAAGTTCTGTGACTTGGAGGTGGTGAAGATCAGGTCCAAGTCTGATATGAACGCGTTTCACGTAGCAGCTAAACGTGGTCATCTGGGTATTCCTCTTATATCTGGTTCCTTATGTCTTTTTGGTCTTCAAATGGGTGTCCGTCATTTGGAGTTACCTTGATATTTTTGTGAAAATTTTTCGGGATGGCTAATAGAATTTTTTGGAGGGACTAGTTATTACTATTACTGGATTAATTGACTTACTGGGAGCATCTAGTTAACTTTAAATCATGCTGGTTTATATAATTCCTTTGACATTTTGTATCCAGGATCGATTAGTCCACTTGAGTCCTGAATCATCATGGATGTGTCTTCTTTAATGTTGATTTTCTTTCCTCTTTTTGATATGCTCTCAAAATACTTGAGTGACTGTAATGAGTGCCACGTGTTTGGTGATCTTAATCTCGCATTAATTATAAAGTGACAATAATACATCTTTAAGTTTTTAGGGTAGTAGGATAGCTGCAGTTTGGTCCCTAAATTTAGAAGAATATAAGACAGGAAGCAGCAACTTTGATTATAGTATTTTTTGGGTCCCATATAATAGGTCCTACAGATGCAGAAATCACAGTGGAGGTACTTTTGGAGTACTAATGGTGCTATTGCACTGGTAGTACCTCAATACTTACTTGTTGATTATGTTGCAATTAATTAATTATTCTTACTTCACTGTTGATGAAGATAAAAGATTTCAATAATGATATATTAGCATTTTCAATCTTCTTCCAGATATTGTGAGGGAGTTGTTGATTACTTGGCCTGAAGTTTGTAAATTATGTGACTCCTCAAACACTAGCCCCCTATATTCTGCTGCTGTTCAAGACCATTTGGATGTGATGAATGCTATCTTGGATGTTGATGTCAGTTCAATGCTGATAGTTAGGAAAAACGGGAAAACTGCCTTGCACAATGCTGCTAGGTATGGCCTCCTTTGTATTGTCAAAGCACTTATTGACCGAGATCCAAATATAGTCTGCATCAAAGATAAAAAAGGTCAAACTGCACTGCATATGGCTGTAAAAGGACAGAGTCCTGTAGTGGTGGATGAGATATTACAAGCTGGTGTCACTATACTGAATGAACGTGATAAGAAGGGTAATACAGCTCTACACATGGCTACGAGGAAAGGCCGTTCACAGGTCAATTTCACGTTACCTTGAACCTTAGTTGTAGAATTGGTACCATGTTTGCTTTAGTTTTGTTAATAACTTATCAATCCAATATTTCAGATATAATTATGTCTGTACTCTGTATTGGGCTATCTTAGTTTCATTGTCCATAAACAGGATAAGGATACAGTTCATTCTTGCACATAGTCCTATAGTAGCTTCTATACTTTTTGTTAACTTTCTTGACTCATTCATTCTATCTAATAAGTTTGTCACTTCAGAAACAAAAGTATAACCCCGTTTGAGTTGTTTGATGGAGAAGAATGTTAGTGAATTTGTTAGAAACCAGGGGTATTTTAGAAAGAAAGGGAAAGAGATAGTTACAAGGCAGTTACATGGGGAGAAGTGGATAAATCAGAGAGGGAGGAGAGTAGGAAAACATTCAGAAATTGGGAACTGGGTGAGTGTGATATCTGGCTTCTCATATTGCCAGATCTGGGAGTGTTATTCAGCCACTCGAAGTGCTGATATATTGGATGCTGTGTGTTACTATAATGTGTTTATTTACTCTTGTAGTTCCGTGTTGTTGAAGATTACTGTGTTGTAGCATCTCTGTTTGTGAATTTACTCTCTGGAAGTATTGTTACTATAAGTGTGTTCTGTATCACAGTGGCAGTGTATTATGATGTAAAACTGTTGTTATCTATAATATACAAGTGTAGAATTACATAAATTAGATAGATCCTGAGTTGGTTCCTATCAGAATTTAATAAAATTTCTGCTGCATTTTAACTAAATGTGCATATGATGGGAAAAACCCAAGATGGCATGGGATGATAGTTGATGATACTTCACGACAACTATTTGAAATTGTTAGGAACACTAAAGAGCAAGTCATGTATGAAAATATAACATTACCTAGAACTTTCTTCATAGTAAGTTGTATCATCCATGATTTTTGGGTCTCCGACATCATTTTCTCCCCTTGTTTCTAAAGGGAGAGCGGGGCTATTAAATGCAAAGGTATGTTCATTCTCTATGATGAAATTTCATAAGTCATCCATTTCTTGTATTAAGAACACGCAGGAGAGTCCAATTTGAGTACAAGCAAGCAGAGACTTCTTGATTATATTTTAATTGCAGATAACTGGCACAGTGGCACCTAGATGTTATAATCTTGTGACTTTTTATGCTAGTAAAAAATGGAAAAACGCCATACTTACAGTCTTGGCTCTTGAGGAATGGGTTATGTATTTTTAACCTGTGGGTTCTTAAGAAACTATGCATGTGATTATTAATCTCCAAACTGTCCTCATGCTATATGAGATGAGGTTTATTTTACATACTTGATGCCCTGCTATAATGAAAATAATGCACGTGCTTGGTTCCTTTCCCAATTGTTGCCTGCATTTCCGTTGCAATGCTTTTATCCCCCTGTTCTTTTTCTGCCTCTCTTGACACATGGTCTTCCGTATGTCAGATAGTAAGCCTTTTGCTAACCTATAGAGCTACGGATATCAATGCCATCAATAAGCAGCAGGAAACAGCATTGGATTTGGCAGATAAACTACCATATGGAGATTCAACTTTGGAAATCAAGGAAGCCCTTGCAGAATATGGTGCCAAGTATGCCAGGCATGTTGGCAAAGTAGATGAAGCTATGGAACTTAAAAGAACTGTGAGTGACATAAAGCATGAGGTGCAGTCACAACTCGAACAAAATGAAAAAACTCGCCGAAGAGTTTCTGGTATCGCTAAGGAATTGAAAAAACTTCACAGAGAAGCAGTTCAAAACACCATTAATTCTGTCACAGTTGTAGCTGTCCTCTTTGCCTCAATAGCATTCTTGGCTATATTCAATCTGCCTGGCCAGTATCTAACGGTAGGACAAGAGACAGGGAAGGCTAATATAGCTGATAATGTTGGTTTCAAAGTTTTCTGCCTTTTAAATGCTACATCTCTTTTCATTTCTCTAGCAGTCGTTGTGGTTCAAATTACTTTGGTAGCCTGGGACACACGGGCTCAAAAGCAGATTGTTTCAGTGGTTAACAAGCTAATGTGGGCTGCATGTACCTGCACTTGTGGGGCTTTTCTTGCAATTGCTTTTGTGGTTGTTGGAGATCAAACATGGATGGCTATTACCATAACCCTTTTGGGAGCACCAATTCTAGTTGGGACTCTAGCAAGCTTGTGCTACTTTGTTTTTCGACAACATTTTGGTAATCCCTGCAGTGATTCCCAGAGACGCATCAAGAAAGCAAGTGGAAGCAAATCTTTTTCATGGTCTGTGTACTCAGCAAATATATCAGATTTGGAGAAATATGATTCTGATATCGAGAAGATCTGTGCACTGTAAACCAAGCAATTCACCACAGGACAGCACTGTTTCAGCCTTTTAACTGGAACTGAAATTCTGCAACTTCAGATTTTCTCCAGTGAAATTGGTTAATCACTAGGTAGTTGGGTGGATTTTCTTTATCTGTATTGATAATCAGAACTCGAATGTAGATTTATGTATATGAAAGCATGGAAAGGTTGTCCACGGCCAAGTGTGTATCTTAATAGAAATACACTCCCTTTTGGGGGACCTAAAACCTAAAAATGGGATAAAGAAGGAAAAGTAAGGCCTCCTATTGCACTGCTTCTAGTAGGCATTGCTGCTACAAATACCACAGATAAATTAAGTAGTAATGAAACAAACTACAAGAGGCTGAATGATATACTTTAAAGTTTAAACTATACATGACAGGAGGATGAATTATATAATTTATCCAAAAGAATTAGTTATTTAGCATGACCTAGGAATTTGTTGTGGTTACATTAAAGAAGGGCTGGTAGTGTCTTGAACCATTGCTTTGGTGAGTAAGTTCATTGCATTTCTAGAACAACATATCAATTGGTAGTGTGTTGAACCATTACTTTATTCTTCAGAAATTCACATCCTGGTGTGACTTTCCTTTCTTTGATTAGAGTAAGGTTAAATGGCGGTTCATGTAGTAGAGTTTTGGAGGATTAATGAGATGGAGACATTCTTTCCTACATCATGATATTCTGGGAGCACTTGTGACCATTTTCACGCAGTATTGGACTTTATTTTTTATATATAACTTCGTCTAATTTTATATTCAGGCCATTTAAAATTTATCAAAGTCAAGTCTAAAAGGTACCTGAGATTAATGCTTTAAAAGATCTTTTTTTAATATATCAAATAATTTTATAACAATGTTTTAGAATGATATCAAAAAATCTCACTTAATCTTATGATGTACTATTTTATAATATGATATTGTTATAAACACTTGAATAAAATTATTTGAAGAAATTCATATAAAAAAAATTGCATGTTGTCATCTTCATCTTTTTAGTCAATTGTAATACCCTCTCTAATTTTTTGGTTTGAGTACTTTACTCGTTAAATTTAATAGATGCTAAACCCATTGTGGTGTTGGGGTTGGATTCAACTTTTTTCAATTGTGCTTGTGCTAAGCACATGATCTATGATTCTAAAAAGATTATTTTGCCTAATTTAAACTGAGTGATGCTACTTTTATTGTTTTAAAAACTCATCATTAACTATTAATCTTATCACGCACGTCTCATTAAATTTACTTATGTCTTTATTATAATGGGACGAGTGTGGTGAGATAGAATAATTTACGAGAAATTTGTTAGAATAGCATCGTTCATTTAATTCATACACCAACTAAGAAATTTAATAAAGTGATAATGCCATTTTGGCACCTCTCTTTTTTGCTTCTTTTGGTTTATTTAATTTTGATTGAGGTTTAAACTTATAACTTTTAATTGTAAAGACGATTCTAGTATTACTGAACTAAAAGCTGGTTGATTCGTTTTTGCTTCTTTATGGTTGTTATGATTTAAGAACAAATATTATCCTATGCTTTTAATTTATAAAATTCAAGAAAAGTTTTTAACATAGAAAAGCATGTGTTACAGATGCGTTTTGATGGGAAAAAGAAATGTGCAAGTAGCACTGCCACCTGCCATTAAAGAAATAAATAGGATGAGAGGTTAAATTGGAAAATAAAACTTATTCAAAAGAACTAATTATCTTAAATTTCTTCGCTATGTATGAAACTAATAGGAATAAAATATAATTTTGGGTCCTAAAGCATGTGATTTAGCAAGTGAATTAATTAGGACATTATTTAACCCCCCAAAACTGCTTATACATGTGTAGAATACTCAAACAGAAAGTCAAGGTAGACATTATAATTGTTTTCCATCGGAAAATAATTAACTCATCTTTTTCATATTAGTATGTTTTACCATTTGCAAGGTTTTATTACTTTTTTTTTACAGGAATCTTAATCATAGAGATGCTTTTGAATTCATTTCGTTTCTTATTTTCCTTTTTTATTTTAAAGTATTTTTTATACGTACTTGATACACTCTACACCTTCTAGAAAGCTAGGATATCTTTTTTTTTCGGTGAATAAAGCTAAGATATCTTTCTTGATTACAGTTGTGTTTGTGTATTTTAATATACATACACATATACATATATATATATATATATATATATATATATATATATATTTAGTTTCTTTATTTTTTTTGGGCCATTTGTAGTAGGATTCATATCATTGCATGTCTTCTTTCAATAATAAATTTGTTCAAAAAAAAATTAGCATAGCACGCAAAGAAGTCTTTTGATAGGTAAGAGTTGAACTTTACACGTGAATCTTGGATGTTTACAGCATATAAATAACCGGAATTCTAGTGTGTCTAGAGGGGAAGTGAAAACAGAAAATTGGAGAAAAAATACTTATAATGCCTCTAAAAAGAACAAATAGAAAAGTGATCATTATATTTACCCATAAGATACGATTACAGGTACAAAATTTGTGTTGTTATAATATTTTCATACCACTTTTACACTTCCTCTCACATTAAATCATTACAAAAAATGATTTAAATAATTCATTATTCCATATTAAATCAGCAATAAGAATTGTAAAAGAAATTTCTATTTTTTTGCAACAAAGTTTTCTTTCCCTATATGTTCACCTGCTTTCCATAATTGGCAGAAGAGTGTATCCAATAAGCCATGATTTAACTTCAATGTTACAAATCCTGAACTCGTAATTTTTGAACAGAACTGTAACCTTGAAGCAATTGGAGGATGCAATGATACTCGCCAAGTTAAGGTATTTATAGAAAACATAACAAGCAGAATCCGTTTTCCTGCACTAGGCCAATGCCAATGTGTACATGAGGTAGCTAATTCCTTATTTATATTTGATGGTGGTAACCAATAAACAGGTCAACAAAATGCAGCTTTTCTAAACAAAATATCCCCCCTAGGACCCCACATGGTTTTCAACAAAACATAACAGAACCACGTCGGTATCTTTAGTTTACAAGGTCAAAAGAATAGCCCAGGAAAGCCCGGGCTTTATCTTGATTCCAAAACCCAATTTTCACCATCCCAACCTCTATTAGTAGAATAAAAACAACTACTATGATTTACAATTTTACAAATTACATCCAATCCCATTCTAAGTTCACATACACTTAGATCAGTGCACAGTTAGACAATGGGTAGAAGCAACACTATAATTATACTTGCAGCTGCCCTGGGCCTTTGTTTGATGATCTTGTATGAGGAACATTAAGGTCAGATGACTGAGATCGCCTTGGGTCTTCCTGGCTTTGCGAACCCTGCATATATTGCTGGTAATGATATCAGAAAACAGAACAAATCAAATAAGCAAGGACAAAATAATAAATGAAAGAAAACATGGCATGTTAAGAAATGGATAAAACAGGTAGCACCTCCCTCTATATCCAGCTCTTACTAGGAAGCACAGATACAAAATTAACATTTAACTTAAGAACACCTATGCTTAAAATATAAGTATCACTCCATCAACCATTATCATGGTAATGCTAGAATAGAGTTATAAGTAGAACTTGCAGTTGCAAAATAAGTCATTAACCGAAGAATGTCAAGTAGCTGTTTTCCTCACATAACACTGTCAGATACATGTCCAACACCAGTATGGTTCCCTCTTCGGAGTATCTGTGCTTCCTGGCTCTCTTTATCCCAATCTTTAAATTGCACATATCCTTGCCTCTAAAGGTTTATTAGAAATGTGTGCGTGCGTGTGGTGTCAAGATAGTGCAAAGAGGTCAACAACCTTTGACAATGACATGGAATTCTTGCGCAACTGTGCTTTAGCATGCATTCGATGCTGGTGCTGCATTTGCTCAAACTGTTGTAGCCTTGCAGCAAAACTGATTCCATTATGTGACTTCCCACCATCCAAAGTTACATCACCATCCTCAGAGATTTGAGATCCGCCAGACATTTGATAAAGAATTTGGTTGGGATTCCCAGAGGATGTTCTCTTAAATTGCTCACCATTGAAAGAATATGATGGCACAGCTTTTAAGCGAGTTTTTAGTATCTTAAAGGCGACACTTTGCTGCATTATGGTATTAAATGAAAAGTTAAAATAAACACCAAACAATATATATGGCCAAGCATTCCCAGAGTTTTTACATTGCTGAGACACTTTTTTCTCACCAAGCATTCCCATGTCAGTAATGTGAGAAGTACAAGAACTCCCCACACAACATGGGGGGGGGGGGGGGGG
>JASKGM010000014.1:15545640-15567549 GCA_034509205.1 Ceratonia siliqua
CAGTAAGATGAGGTTCTTCATTTATTTCTTTTAAGTTTTTTATTTAAATATATATATATATATATATATATATATATATATATATATATATTTCATATAACTATTTTTTATTCAGTTTTTCGAAATTATTTTTATATTTTAAGTATTTTATAAAAATATAAAGAATAACATTGAGTTATTTTCTATATTTTATTTTAATATTCTCAAAAAATGCAGTGAAAATTTTCAGAATAAATTTTCAAACAATTTTTTATTTCTATTTTTAAAATTTTTTGAAAACAATTTCAAGAATTTTTTTAAAATTTAGAAAACACAATTAAATAAAAATTTCTAATCGTTTGAGCTATCGAAAAAATCAAATTTAATCATATTTTATAAACATTACATAATATTTTAATCAATAAAATAATTTTAATATCATTCTTTGTTTGTAATTTTTCTGAATTTAAAATTTTATTCATTTATTATTCATTAATTTATTTTTTTGTCAACCCCATTTATATCTAGTTTGACTTCCTTTAATCTTTACCAATGCATAGACATATATATTTGTCAACAATTTAACAACAAAAAACTGTTATTTTTATTAAATTTAAATTTAAATTTAATAAAAGTAAATAAGTAGAATATTAAATTAGAAATTATGAGTTCAAATAAATAATAATAATAAATATTTAGTGTAATCTAGACTTTTAGTTATAAAAAAAAATTTGTTGAAGCCATGACCCAAGATTCATTAATGGTAGCGTTTGGTATTAGTGTTATTTTTTTTCTAGGAAAGTTGATATTCTTGAAAATCCATTTTTTAGGAATAAGATTGCAAGAAAGTTGACAATATGTGTTTGGTTAGTACTCAACTTTTCTAAGAATAATATGTTGCATTCCTAAAAAAATATTATTCCTTTATTTGGTTCAGACAATATATTCTTAGGAATATAATTTATTTTTTAAAAATACTCTTTGATTTAATTAAAAGAAAGTAGAGTAACATATATATCAAGATAATTGTAGCATTATAAATAATCTTATTATTATAAATTTTTTTAATAATAAATTTTTTTATTTTCATATTAAAATTTTAATAAAAATTATTTTTTTAAAAAAAAATAACGAGTTATGGATGAACGAATTCACGAAAGTGATGGATGAAATAGTCGATACTGATAATGAGATAATGGAGTAATTTCTCATATAAAAAGTTTGTCATTCTTATGGGAAAGTTTTTTTCCCACCATCACAGGTGAGAATATGATTTTTTCCTTCCTTCACATTTTTTCATTCCTGAAAAAAATTTATACCTGAACATATTTTTTTATCACTCCTACCAAATGTGAGAAATAAACTTTCTCATCTGACTTACCAAGGAATTTAAAAATATAACTAATACCAAACGTTACCTATTTTTAAACTTTTAGGGCGGTATAAAAATTTTATATATTTCGTATTTTATCTTAATCTTTAAAATATTAATTTGAAAGTTTAAGAGGTAACTATAGATTTGTTGAAAGATATTTTAAGTTAATTTCTGTTTGATACTTTAAATAATTTTGTGCATCTTCAACAATCTGTCCATACCTTATAAACAAATTTCAATAAGAATAAAAAAGTTCTAAATATCACAAATACATTAAAACAATGATAAAAAGTCAAAAGGGTATAAAAATAATGGCTAAGTGGGTTACGAAATTAAACTTGTCTTTCAAACTAAGATGTGCAGTTATCTATTGAGATTGTAAGAAGCGAAGAGTTAAAGATACGAGGGGAGAGAAAATATAGCTAACAATTATTGTCGAGGATTGATCTAAATAATTTTTTTTTAAATTATTTATTGTTTAAAATAATAGCACACAAATTAAGAAAATTATTAAATAATTTTAATTTTAACAAAAAATAATTATATTTGACTAAATTACTCTTATTAAAATTAATTTAAATTCTTGTTACTATTTTATTGAAAATAATAATAAATAAAAATAATGTTGAAAAAATAATAATTAATGTTTTATTAGTAATATAAAATGATAGATAATTTGAAAGAAAATAAAACTCTTAAAATAACAGATAATTTGAAACAAAAAAAAATACATATTTTTAACGATGACTTTAATACCAAGGGTTTAAATTTACACTTTTTTTAATATTAAAATATTATCTATTGACAAAAAAAAATTATACTTATGCTTTAAACTATAAGTATTTGTAATATCTTTACAAAGTTAATTATATTAATTTAACATAAAACCTTAAAATTAAAAAGTATTATCTTTTCAAAAAATTGTTTATATTTATTTAATATTAAACCTCAAAATCTTAAAAAGAAGAGATTGGTTATTGAAAAAAAATAAAAACTTGTTATTGTGTCTTTAAAAATCTAAATCCTTTAGATCATTATCTTTTTTATTATAAAAATAATGAGAGACCTATTATTCTAGAGGGGTCAAATATATACTTAAGAGTTGGGTGCCGTATATATTAGTATAAATTTTAATTTTAAAAAATAATACATTTTATATAAAATTAAACGTAAATTAAGTTCGGACTTTATTAATAAATTTCAACTAATGATTTTTTTTTGGGTCAAAAGTTTCAACAATGAGTCATCCTTAACAATGGACCTAGACACCTAATTGGACTTGAACATACACACTAGACCTAACACTCAGAATTTCAAGAGCTTTGGTCCAATATAATAGCAATACCTAATACAATCAATAATCAAAATAGTATGAGCTCATTATAATACCTTGACATTAATTTTCAAAACTAAGATTAAATTAAAGCTTCACTAGTTGGGGGGTTGAGCATTTAGGTAAAAGATCGCAAATTCGATCCTCCTCTTCTACAAAAGAAGGATGAGAAAAAAATACTAAAAGCTTAAAAGCAGCACCACATACATATTTTATAATTATACATATTTCATAATTTCACATAAGTGCTATGGGTTATGAAGTTAATTGTTTTACACAGGGAAGAACTGCAAACTAAATAAAAGCTTGGGTGATACATTTAACTGAGCTTGCAGCGAACCCTACAAAATTAGACTGAATATAGAGCAGGCAATATGCTGCTGCTATTCTGAATGGCGCAGCAGCACAAATTGAACTTTTCTAAATTAAAAATGAAAGAAGAAAAAATGATCGCATGACTACATAAAATATGGAAGATTAAAAACTTCTTATTTGAAAACAAGTATTTGACAAGAACAATTGATACAACACTTTGTAAGGAACAGTGATCAAAAGCGATCAAAAGAATAAGGACTTATAAGTGATTCTTCAAGTTCTCTAAAGCCTCGGCAAACAGCTTCTGTTTGGCTCTGTGGAAGGGCTAACCTCCGCACTTCAGTCATATACCTGTATGTAAAAGTCAATCAAACCAGACTGCACCTACCCATAAATAATAGATCTCAACCTTATTTAAAGAGAGTAATGCTATTTATACAAACTTAATTCATAAACTGTGCACAAATGGGAAAGGTGGCTGTATTTGACTTTAACAAAAAAAGAAGAAAAAAAAACCACAGTAGGACTACTTGTATTTAGATATGGCCTCACCTCAAGAATGCAAATTGGGCATTGTTTGTAAATGAAGTTTGTGTAAATAACATTACTCATCTAAAGATTCTCGAAAGGTAAACCTCTGTTACTTTCCAGTATCTTGGATACCATAGTATAGGATATTATGATATTTAAGATTCCCAAATTTGATATAACAATTGAAAACTACAGAAAAACAAAGGATATAGTTAGCAATTTATAAAAGTTAATAAAGTTAAAAATTCAGGAATGTGAGATCCTCACAGTTTGAGTGGCATAAGATTCCACATAAAATGGTATTGTCCTATGCCTCCTGGTATCTTGGATGGCACTCAACATCTTGTACACTAGTGTACCAAAGTATAGGCATCTTGAATGCCTCCTAATATCTAATTACCAGGATAAAATGACTTGAATTTTTCCTTTTACCAAAGTTTCAAGGAACTACAAATTTGATATCCATTTTTTCGAAAACAGAAAGCTATTACAGAGATGGCTGTTTACAGCTCGCAGTTGTGCTTTCAGAACTGCCCAGCAAAAGTTGGCTAGATGTAAATAAATTGTTGCTACAATTGAATAGCTACTCGGTATAGCATATCCATTAGAGCAGATCCACTGCCAATAGAGTTGACATACCTCTTCTGGTATAAACAGGGCAAGATGAAGATTGTTTGAACAAGGCGAGAATATATACATCAAGAACTGAATCAAACTTCCACGTAGGGCAATTAAATAATATAGCACCACTCTCAAAAAGATGAAAACTGATTCAAATAGAAGATTTGAAAATCAGTAATTCCAATATTATGTTAGCCACTAACAAGCTGATAGAATTTCCTTTTGGAAAATTATGGCCAGATTCACCGGAAGAAATACGTGAAAAATAGACAATTAATAAGAGGAACGATAAAGAAGTATGAAGTTAACCTGTTTGCCGCACTTGCAATCTTATCCCGAACTCCTTGGTTGGCAACTGTTCTCTCCAGTGAGAATCCTCCGCCCAGTATTAGGGAAGCCCCGGTGGTACTAGTACCAATCCTCTGTGCAAATACAGACATGACCCACTCCCGAAGTACCACTAGTACTGATCTCAGCATACGCAATCTTAGATTTGGTGACGGCAAAATAGCCCCATTTGACAACAATTGATCATATGTGTTCAACACAGGTTCAGCTGCACCTTTACAAGCAGAAAGAAGGGCTCTTGCAACATCTTCATCTCCAACGGATTCAACCCCTGAATTCACCCTTTCCTGAAGAAAGATATTTATTCACTAAATTGATTATGATATTAGATAAAAAGTGAATCTATATACTTTTCAGAAAAGGATTGTTATTCCACCATATGCTGCCTGCCAAAAATATAAGATATTCTAGAGTGTAGGAAAGGGAAGTACAATAACTACAGAATTACATTTACAGTGAAAATCACTATGTTGTCAAAACATTTGGAAACATATACCAGTGCAGCTTTCTCTAGGTGAAGACAGATAGTGTCAAGAGGTAAAACAGCTCCATCACCCGGATAAATGCGGGGACCAACCCTTTTGAGTACTGAGCAAGCTTCAGCGATGCCACCTCTTGAAAGAGCTTGATCAATAAGTCTAGCACAAGTTTCTCTCATAATACTGCTGTCAGCATCACCAGAATAATTGGCAAAGTACAGCATCTCCAGGCATATCTAAAAGAAAAGTAGGAAAATGAGGAACTCTGTCAAAAGAATATTTGATCAAGAAGTTTCAGAACAATATGACACATTATTATGACCGTCTTTTCAACAAGAATACAACAGAACCATGAACCATCCAGCAGAACAGTGGCAGATATAACTAAATCCGTAATGCTTTGTTTAATTTGAAAAGATAGAAAAGAGAAAGGCCCTGATAGAAAAGAAGAAAAAAGAAAAAGAAAGGAAGACTAGAATTTCCCTTCATCTTGTTTAGTATCATTGGAATGAAAGAAATGATACATCTATTTGCTGGTTTAATTTCATTAAAAATAAAATAAGTAGGAATAAAAATAAAATTACTATTTTACCTCAAAGATGTGTAATAGATGCACAAAACAGGTAGTAAGAGAATTTTGAAATTTGATAATTAACAAATAATTATGAGTGCTATTTCCCTCCAGATCCCATGGATAAGAGAACTGTATAAAATTGTGGGCCCCAGGAAAATAAGATCATCTCAAATATCTTTTCTCCTCTATTCAAGTATCAGTATGAACCAAACAAAAGAAGGGATCCCCTTCCTTCCAAATGAGTTCAACCAAACAACACACGAAAGCAAATTGCTCAGAAATATAATCTGCATAAGTCAAAGGACAAATAGTAGTTTACATTAGTTCATTATTCAGCTTTGAAAAAATATTGAGCAAAGCAGCAAACCTACTGACTTAAACTATGACAGGTTCGACCAAACAATACAAACAGAAGAGAAAAATTTGAACTAATATAAATCTAGCATAAATAAGGTGAATGACAATGAGACCATATATTGACAGCCAAAAAGAGAAAGAAAGTACCTCCCAGAGCTCAAAGGGAACAGCATATTCGTTATATAATTGTGTTATACTCTTTACATCTGATGATAGCTCTTTGGCCTTATCTTTTGCCACATGTGCAATATTAGCATCAGGAGTTAAACTCCTTTCAGGAACTAAACCATTTGGGACAGAATCAGACGTGGTAGGTAAAACCTCTGACCTGGACGCTATAGCCTCCAATTCCTCTTTGATTTTTATCTGAAACCGAAGAACAGCAAGCTTCCCTTCAAGCAAATCTAGAAATCCACTGTCAATGGGGGAACTCCGAGCAGAACCTACCAAGCCCTCGCTATTACTTGCATTCTTTGCCTGTAGAACTGCATTACTTAGGTATTGACACCTGATTTTAACAAAATGTAAACATCTATTAGAAGATAACCAAGCAAGAAGATTGAAACACTTCCAGTAATACTAAGGTTTTCTAGGGAACTAATGCAGTGGTCTTAGGGGTAAAAAGTGATATCAGCCAGAATAAATGTGAAATGTAGAGTCTTAGAAAAGAATCGGTCAGCCTAAGTTAGGATTCAAAAACTCATTCCTGATCCATTGCTTGACAAAGCAAGCTTTTAGATCAAGGGTTCTTTGACACATATCATACAAAATAACTCAAAAGAATAAATAATGATGTGGACAAGAAATTATAGAGGTCTTGAATGGCATCTCATCATACAATACCTTTGAAGCTTATGAGAAAAGTTTGTAGGACGTTCACATGAATGACTATGCTTCAAGTTAAAAATACAACAAATAACAAAAGAAAACATTTGTAAAATCAAACCAGAAGGGTAAAAAAATTATAGGTGGATTGAAGGTTAAAAAAAAAAGGTAAAAATGATGATGCTAATTGAAAGATTTGCTAGCTCTGATTGAGGCCAAGTTGACTATGAAGGTGTCAACATGTCACATATAGATGATAAATCAGTGAGAAAAGCCAAAGCAATTAAAAGTAGGAAACTTAAGCAGCATTAGAGGAATTATAAGAATGAGAACCCCATGAGATTAATTGTTCCTTCTCAGAAAAATTCATTTTAAAATATGTATTTTCAGGGTAAACTTTGAGGCATATGACAAATTGAAAGACATTTTTTTATTCACTAAAATAAACTTTTACTGCAAGGTGATTTTTTTCTTTCCTTGTGAGGGAATGCATTTAAAACATTTGTTCTAAGGGGCTGTTTGTTTGGGCTTATCAGAGAAGGAGTTTTCTGCTTCTCCTGTAAGAAGAATGACTTTTTTTTAAGGAGAAGTTGTTTTATGTTTGGATGCAATAATTTAGAAGGGCTTTTGAAGTAGGATAAATAACTTTAGAAATGAAAGTTTCTCTCTCTTCTTATTTTTCTCCTTATCAGCAAAAGTTAAACATTTTCACTTCTCCTATAAGGAGGTTTTCTCCATTTTCATTAACTTATCCGTTTTCTATAAGCCTAAACAAACAGATATATTTTTATCCAAATGACTTATTTTTTAAAAATAAGTAACTTATTCTCAAAATAAGCCAAAACAAACAGGCTGTAAATATATTATGACTTAGCAAGATAAGGACCCAATTATTATATAAGACCTTCATTAAGTTTGGCCTATCCCTACCACATTTACAACAATAAAGCAAACAAAACTACTCCAAAAACCGCAAGCTTCAAAGGCAATGTAAGTCTAGGAAAGAATAAAGGCAAGAAAACTAAGAAACTGATTAACCTCTGCTCCAGAGTAGGAACTCCATCAATAAAGCGCCTCTCAGCTAGTCTTAGCAATGCATGAGCTGCCAGCATATGTTGCCGCTTCAAGACATAATACCGTGCCAAAAGTTCATAGTATTTTATTTGATTAGACGATATAGGTGCTCCTGATTGCCCCAGTGGAGAAGTTGTTGCAGTCACAGCACGAACCTACCAAACCCAAGAAACAAGAAATGAAAAAGGACCATGAAGATAACTAAAACAATACAAACTTTCTAAGAAATGTTACAAAAACTTCATATGATAAAAACAGAGTTCCTCTCTACTGTATGCAGCAAAAAAATAAGCAATCAAAATTGTAATGCCTGATATTTGTGCCCTTCGACCAAGTTAATAGAAAGTCATTAATGAACAATTGGAGAGAGAAACAATATGCAACCTCTTGTATAGATTCACGACCAGCACTTTGCAAAAAGGGTAACAAATCAGGACCTCCATACTCTAACAACTCATTTTCAAGACCCAAATCAATCATAGCCCGGTATAAATAGTCATGGAAAATTCGGTCAGGTGATTGGACACCAAGCTGAACAATCTGGCATATATATCTTTTCCGAGAGGCTGGATCAAGAGCAGATTGTGAAGCAGTAGATCTGATGGGAGAACCAAACTCCTTCTGCGAGGGCTCACCTTTCAGAGACCGCAAAGCACTGATAATTATCTCATAACACTGTTCACGCTGAGCAAGTGCTTGTTCTCTGACAGTTGCATCGATTTCATCATTATAAGCATCACCTGCAGGGTCTAGAGCTTGTGCCTTCTGAAGAGGTAAGCGTACTACTGCTTCATAAAATCTGCAATCCACAAGTAAATTTGACTTTCAGATAGAAGGCTCTCCAATCACAGGCCATGAAAACAAGTGTGAACTGATAATACTTTATATGAAAATGGAGGGGCAAGAAAATAAAAAACACCTTAAATCCTCAAAACGTTTGCAAACAGTACGTAAGTCAGCAGACTCTGGAACTTTACTCAAGAGATTGAATGCTTCCCTCGCAAGATTCTCCTTTTCCTCAGCATCTAAAGTCACTGCAGCTCTCTCCAATGCTTCCACTGCTAAGAAGAACTTGTGATCAGACTCCTTATAGTAGCTTGGACAACCCTCTCTTAATCTCCCACTAATATCATCTACAGTGCCCCTGCCATCAGGACCAGTATAATACTGGAGCAATGCACGATGTTAAATTAAAATCATAATGATATCTGGGAGATACAAGAGTTTATTAAAGAAAATCTCAGTTGATATATGAACTTCAGTAAATGGATATTCCTCTATGGCTTTCCTAAACTCGCTTTACCTCCATTAGAGCAGATATAAGTCTCGTAGCAACACCATCACCCTCCTCAGAACAAACTAGTTGATGAAATGTCAACTGAACTAGTGCCTGTTGTAGGGTAGCATCAAATTCCTGAATCAATCGTGTGACATGATGCTGAGAAAGAAGTTGAAGCAAAAACAGGGCTTCACCAGATCTAAGAAGCAACTGCCTAATGCATTCCATTGCCCTCACCTGTAGCACAACAAACCAAAGTGAGAAACTAAAATAATAAATTATAGAACATGTCAAAACACAGTGCAAACATTTTAGCCATGTCAGTCTACCTCCATGGCAGCCAATTCTGCAGGACTATATGGCAATCTTGGCCTTTTATTAGATGTTCCACCACCATTAGACTCCATATTTCTGGAATATGCACCAAATAAATTTCTCACCATACTTCGATCACCAGCACCTAATGTAGAACCATTACCATATAGAATGGAACCACTCAGATCTCCTAAACCTGCTACACAACCATAAAGTCCCCTCCTCTGGTTCCTTCTAGATCTTAAGAATTTCTCTAAAGATCGGATTTTGTGTTCAAGGGCTTGCATAGCCACAACAGAAAGTCTGCATACAATCACCCCATTTTCTGACAACGTGCCTGAAGGACCGAAACTTCCTTTTACAACCATTACAGGAAGTTCCCACAGAGGAAAAAGTAACCTAGAGGAACACAAGCAGAGCCCTTCATGTGCACCTGAAAACACAGGCTCAGCCTCATGAACAACCTGACCCATGCTGAATCCACCAGCTGCAGTTCTTGTGTTTGATAATGCACTACTACCTTCAAGTTGTGGCATTCCAACAACTCTTGGGTCCTCATATGCTTCAGCTGCCTTCTCAGCAACAACATTGCTAATAAGATTTTCAGAATGCACTATTCTTGCAGCTAGCATTAGACACATTGCAGCTGCCTCACCAGCACCAAAACGATTAAAGAAATCTTCTAAAATCGATCTTGGAGAGTTCGACTCAAACAACCGCCTTAGAATGTCCACTGGTCTGTTAAAAACTATTTCCATCATGCCCACAGTGCTAAAGATGACAATTCTCCTCCTTGGCAATATATGTTGGGTTGAGAGGTCACCCCTTGCCCAGAGTTTACCAGAAGCCCTTTCATAAGATTCCACTGAGCTCTCGTATGCACCAAACTCTATTTCTGAATATAGGGATTGAACAGTAGCTGCAGTATCTGGCAAGGGTAAAACATCTGCCACAAAAAGCATTCGACCTTCAACTGGTAAAGAAGATACTGATTCCCGTAATGCCCGAGAAGTCCTTGTACTTGTCCCTAGGTTACCTGACAGAGATGACTGTGTGCTTGAATCCCTGTTCAAAACAAGAAGTGAAGACATGCTTGGCGGGGATGCATCAGAAAGGATAAGAGTTCCAGCAGAATAATAGGCAGACTCAACTTTCAGTGAGAGATCCTCATTCTGAGGTCTACCAGCACGAGACATGGCTCCGAAGGTGAGGCCACCACTCACACCCCAAGGAGGAGCAGGCCTTGTTGTGACAACCTTTAAACAGCTTGGCTTATGATGGTTAATGTTGAACCCACTCAAGCTTCCACTAGAAGGAGAGGTAGATAGGTACATTCTTCTACCATCTGATAAAACAACAACAAGATGTAACCACTTGGATTCAAGTGTGGATAAAGGTGAGATGCAAACAATAGATGGCTTTGGTGATCGACTTGAGGTTCTCGGTCCAGTTGATTGTCTACTTCCATAATGTGCATCCCTCTGATTGACAAGGTTCCTTTCTTCAGCCACTTTCTTTAATGGGCCATCACCATTTGGTCCGAGAACATAAACCTGAAGCTTCATCTCTTCAGTTCGTGCATACAATATTTGCCTCTCATTATCAAAAACCATTTCAACAATGGGCTCAACAGATCCAAAGTTAAATACATTTGGTATAACCCATCTGGAAACAAAAGATAAGATTGACTTACTAAGGAATTATGCAAACAAACTTTACGGTGCAAAAATGAAATAATTTCATATAACATTTACAAAATACATATGATTTCAAGATTAAAAAAGCTTTAGATCACAACCAAGTAGCATAGTTAGTTACGGTTAAAGATTATAATAAAACTATTTATGAGACTTCACTTAACAGCTTAAACATTTGAGTAGAAATGGTCCTTAACATGGTATTAGAGCCTATACGATTAAGTGCTTAAGGATTCAATCCTTACCACCCCCATTCTTCATAATTAAATTGAAAGTTCAGCACAAGGTTTGGTGAGCTTGTGCTTTGTCCATGCTTCAAGCCCAAAGGTAGCTTTTGCATGGGGCAGCATGTTAAAGGTCATAATAAAACTATTCATAGGCCTTCACTTAAGAGCTTAAGGTTTTAGATTAAAGTGATCCTTGATAGTTACATATGATATAACTAAAAGATTACATAGCACAAAGTACCTTGAAATGACACTTCCTAAACCAGCAGTGAGGCAGACTTTTCGACAGCGCTTTTGCCAGCCTGAACCAGTTGAATAAAGGACCTCATATATGTGGCTATCACGACCAGCAAGGAAAATACGGCCCTTATCAGTACATGATACACAAGTCATTGTGACCCCCTCAGATGGTACTGTATACTCTGGCAAAGGTTGTAATGAAACTTCAGAGAATGGATCTGAGCCATCTGCTCCTCCAGAGCAGCACACTCCTACTAAAATCAACTGATAAAAAGATTGGGGTAAGAAACAGGACTGTTCCTAGAATGAGATGTTGAAGCAACATGCTTTACAAGGTCAAAACTAGGACACATATTGTCATACAAAACCTTTTATCGATGAAGAACAAAGATCTTATAACATATTGTCATACAAACTTATCAGCATATATGCAATATCCTAGAAAAACCAGCACAGTAAAATATATAAACATTTTTCAAAAGTGATTATGTTTTAGGAAACATATAAATACCAGTGATTCTCTCAAATGTACAATGGGATTCAAGGACCATGTTACTAAATGACATTTGTTTCTGTTTTTCATTTTTCTTCTGGAGGATATCTTACTGTCCTAACCTTATTGTTGACTATCCTTTTTCGTATTCTAGTAATATATTTCCTTTTAATCAGGGGAAAACTTGTTCAATTGTTGAAGTTTAGCTGTAATGCTTGAAGTAGTCCAGCTGGTCCAATAGTAAGATTGAAAATAGGAGCAACATGATCAAACTAACTAGCTGAAATCACTTTCTAGTTGGTAATGTGGCACCTATTCATTTAAAATCAAAACTTTAAACAAAGGACTTGAGAATTACAATCTCCTATACTTATATACCTAACATTCTCATCATTTTCAACTTGTCCAACAGGATCCTCTTCAGTAGAAATTTAGATTATCTAATGCAGGCTTATCTATGCTGCCACCCTTTCCCCATACCAGTACTGCACACTATCAATTCCCTCTCTACCTCACTAAACCTAGGCTTTCTACATGGACACATAATTTGCCCAATGTTGACCACATATCACTAGAAGGTGAACCTCCTATACAATTTGCCACATCCTAAGTTGCCTAGCTAAAAGTAGGCCAACAAACATCCCTACAATAAAATGAATTCATTAGGATTATCCAAAAAGGCACCTGAATTACCTAAACTTTCTTATTCAAACCTCTTGAGAAATCAAAAATTTAATGAAGCAAAAGAAAATCAAGAATTCCCCTATCCTTAACATTCCTAGAACATTTAATATTCCAAAAGGCTAGAATCTTCAAAGTGTAACAAAAACTAGCAGTGAACCATTGACCTCTCTCTGACAATCTTAAATATAACTAAAGCAATCAAGCCCATAATGAACCTATTACCTTACTAAAAGTAAAGAAGGATATACTTGATAGATGAATTTTTAGGCACCTGCAAGGGCGACAATGACTCCAGTCTTAACACCCTGCACAAATTATTAGCCTTATTTACTCCTAATCACCTTGTGATAAAGGCAGAGGGAGTCCAAGGAAAAATGCTCACCGATTGAGAAATGTTCTTAGATAACAAATTACGTACTTTAACACCCTCATTCTTGGGCTTACAATGTTAGTCTCAACTAACACAATGATCACTTCTGCTATCATCAACCTAGACCAGTCCATTTAGCCTTTCCTTGTTATGAATCATAGTAACAGAATAGGTAAGCATAAACCAGTGTATTCAACTGAGCAAAATGTAAATTCTCCACCCATTCTGTTATGAAAGATATTCACATGGTAGTTTCTCCAACCCTTTAGCAACATAGGCTGGAATTAGACGGCTAACCAAAGTACTCATGATCTTGGCCAATGCTAATTTTCAGCCTTTAGCAACAGAAACAACTTTTTGAAATTCTTGTAAGTTGTAAACCCCACCCAAGGTGCCACCACACCCCCCCCCCCCCCCCCAAAAAAAAAAAAAATCATAAACACAGAGGTAGAAAGATTGATCATCAATAAAGCAACACAAGATAAAGACTTGAACAAAGGAAGAACAAATATAGCCTTCAAGTTGTTTGTATGAACAGCACACCAACACATAGGATGCTGCTCACGTACCAAGTACTTAGACAAGCAACGAAGCATGAAACAGAAAGAATGAGTTCAGAAGCATAATTGCTTAGCACATAAAAAGTCATTGGAAGAGAACTGAAAGGTAAAATGGGGATAATACCTCAATAGGCGTTGCTAAAACTAAAAGATATTGGATAGCTTCAACAAAAACACCAGGTTTTGATTTTGCAAGACCAACAGCACAAATAGCTTGTTCCTCCCCACTATATTCTGGGCATTGACCATCCCTAAGGAAGCAGCAATATTAGATTAGAAGTAATGCAACACATGTAAAGATAAAACCCATTGGATCGCTTCAAAAGATTTTACTATTTTAGATTAAAATACAATAAAAATCAAAATAACAAAGAATTTTGACACATCTCTGAGTCAAGAATAAATGTATATTATATCCTTTGAGTATGACTGAGAAACACGAGTTCATTTATTTGTTAGACATCAACAAACTGTCAATAGGTTCACCTTAGCTACCTTTATTTGCTGGAATCAGTACTCTAATTGACATAACAAGCAACATAACGTGTCTTTGGCCACTTTCACTGCAGTTCAGGTTGTATTAAGAAGACCAATGACCCATGGGTCTAGTGACATCCATTCCCACTAATAAGAGAGGTCCTAAATTCAAATCCCCCCACCATCCATCATTATAATCAAGAAAATGTAGCTTTGCCCTTCCTCCAAGCAAAACCCCCTGAAACTAAAACAGAAACTGCTCCAATCCTTGAGGACACACCAAGATTTACGAAACATGCCAAAAAGCCTATTTCAAATGAAAAAAAAGTGCTGGGAATGTAAAAAATAAATACACAGCTGTTTCCATTAATATTAACTTCCATAACTTCAACAACAAACTAAAGATACAATAATACTACAACTGCAAACATCTTGAAATAATTACACTGGACATGGCAGAAGGATGATTACATACTACATACTTGGATATGATATAAAGCCCACAAAGGCAGCACATACTCTTGGATCCTCAGTATTGACTGCTGAATGAACGATCTAACACTGTCATAAGGCTTACCAAATTGTGAGCTAGATTACTATAAATTGTACTAAAGAATGCACTGGTGGCGAGCCTCCTCTCAATAAAGCAATTGCATTTTATTAAATGAAAATTAAGCTGTCTTTTTTAGCATTTAAAAGATACTAAGCATGATGAACTATTTTTTCTGCATAGTCTTAGGCTCTACATTAATGTTATAATGAAACTCTAACCCATCATCAAGGTACTCACCACTTATCAAAACGCCAAAGAAACAAGGAATTGTCCACAGATGCCCATGCCCTGCGAATTTCGGGAAATATTCCACATAAAGCAGTTCCTTCCCCACCAGCAGTATTGTACCTCTCAATGAGCACAGGAGGCAACTCCCAAGTATCCACTACCTCAACAAAAGGGGGCCACTGAAATGGAATCAAATAATGTGATAAGTAAGAGATAGATAGTAAAACAGATCTACAAACCTAACAACTATGCTTAAAGACATGTTCTAAGACACACAGGAAATAAATTATGTAATGATCTAAATAACAGCAAGGTCACTTCACTTTGCTCAAGAAGATGGTAAAACACATCCATACACAGAGAGGTAAAGTTAAAAGCATATAAATGAGCGTCTGAAGCCTTTTCTAATGAAATGTATTACCAAAATGAAAATACACACAATATGCAATAGTTGAGTTAAGAATCAATGATAAACAAAGAAATTTTTCCAGAAAAAAGGATAGCTTAACAATTCTATGAAACCTAGACAGAAGCATGATTGTTGCACAAGTTCTATATTTTATCAAGCCTTCTCACTAGTCACTACAGAACATAGAGTTGCAGAGATATATTCTATGTTCACTCTAAGTTCCTAACATTACATTCCATAGATTGGTTGTACAAATTATACACACTATCATTCAATAGATAGTAGGAAGCCTCTAGCTTGTAGGAAGTAAGTTCATAATTTTGTTACAACCCCACAGATGCTCCCTTTCATTTTATAGCCATCCAGTGGAAGCAGCAGGGGGCAAGGGGAAATTTCAAACATCCACAAGCTTCCATACCTCTCCAACTACCTCTCCGCTCCATTCCCTTTTACTTTGTCTTTTCCACCCCCTCTTAAAAAATTTCTATTAAACTTTTCCTTACCATATGTTTAAAATAAAGGCCTCGCAAAATCTTCTAATACTAATAATTGTTATTTTTACTGCATTTGTTATTTATAAGACAGACCATTATATAAACGTGTTACGTATAAAAAGAATTTTCAATGCTTTTATACATGTTCATGTTTTTCCTTCCAGCAACCAATTGTAAAGAAAAATAAAATTTGGTAGGGGGAGGGGAAGAGAGGTACTACTGTTTCTTTTAATAGAAGACAGAGAAACAAATTAAAAATAAACACAATCAAATAGTCAACTAAATTGTAGGTTATGATAAAAAAAAATTATTTTCTAACTACTGTATTTGAATAAACTAAGTGGCATTATATTCCCATCATTTTAATCAATTTCCACTCACAACATAAAGTAAATGGTTCTTAATAAAGTTATTCTTTTATTTAATAATCGTATAACACTGAGCTATTTCAAATCAATTTGCCATTTGACTTATACAATAGAAATATGACTATTAGGGTAAAAATAAAACATTTCATTTGAAATTATCGTTTGATTTACATGTATAGCTTATTCTGGCTCCGCACTGTTGGAGAATGTTACTCCCGTAGTACCATATTCCCTCCATTGGATTGCACAAGTGGCATTATTCACTTAAAAGACAAGAAAAACGCCATATGGCAGTGGGAGTATGGTAGTCCCGGGAGTACCTAAGTTATAGCCAGACTGTTGGGATCCGGGTTCCCTCTGCTAAATAACTTAGAACCTATCAAAGGACAAAGGGTACTTAAAAATAATAAAAGACTCAAATTTAACGCACAACTGGGCAAATATACATTAAGTTATCCTTTCTAATCCAAATACACAGTGTAGAGAGTTCAAAGCTAACATTAATGATTTGAACCCCTCTAATTTCAGAGCAAAATACAAAAGTTACCTCTCTTGGGTGAGTGGAATAAGGATGACTAGCGTATCTGGAGGCTTCTAGGGCTTCTTCGAGGTCGAGCTGCGACGAAGCTTCTCGGCCAATACGATCACTAACGACGAGACCCGCATTTGTGACATCTCGTATCACAATCTCGTCTTCCCACGACATCCCGCTAGAAGCCCCACAATTCGAAGCAGCGCACAAAGGGAACTGAGCTTGAAATTCAAGCCCTTAAGTGAATTAGTTTTGGTTTACCCAGGTTTCCCGAGAAACAAACAAGGAAACACTATTTCAAATTGCTGGAGAGAGGGGGAAAGAAGCAGAATCAGAGAAGAGGGACGAAATCGAGAACTAGGTAGGGTTTTGGGGAGGGTTTAATTGTTGATAGTGGCGGGCAAACACAGCTAATTTTGAAAAAAAAAAAATTTGATTTTAATATTTATAAAAATAGCCGATGGAACAGATAAAAAAATCGACTGTGGTGAATTAGGATTTTCAATTTACCAACCTACCCTTATACTTTCACATTTCACACAAAAACCCCACAACGGTAACTTCTTCTGAGGAACCACAAACTTGATCTTTTTTCCAAGCTATCCCCTGGAGAGTTCCTTTTTTATACATCCAACAACTTTTCCTTTTTCTCGTAGTTTGGATGGTCTTTTACTTTTAAGTAGGTGCTTTAAATAAAAATAATTTTTTAAAAAAAAAGACTAGTATTTAGTATTTAAATGTAATTATGCATAAGTAATTTTACTAAAAACAATGTATGTCTTGCGTTTAGAAATAAAAATATAAAAATATTTTTGAGTATGTAAAATTATTAAACATGACATATAAAAATATTTTTTAGAAAATTTGTGAAATATTTTAGAGATATGTGTTTAAAAAGTTTTCTCTCTCTTCTATTAAACTTCATTATTTTTTAAGCAACATTTTCTTACTTAAAAAATAATCACATTTTCTACTTATTTTTATAATAAGCACTTTTATAGAAAATCCCATCTAAACAGTTAATTTGTAAATAATCACTTATTTTTTTAGAAATAAGAAGCTGTTTGTTTGGGCTTATCAGAAAATATATTTTCTCCTTCTCTTACAGGAATAATGACTTTTTTTTCAGGAGAATTTGTTTTATGTTTGGATGCAATAATTTAGAAGGGTTTTTGAAGTAATGTGAACAATTTTATAAATAAAGGTTTCTCTCTCTTCTTATTTTTCTCTTTATTAGCAAAAGCTAAAAATTTTAACTTCTCCTTATAGGAGGTTTTCTCCATTTTCATTAATTTATCCGTTTTCTATAAGCCAAACAAACAAGTATATTTTTATCAGAATACATTATTTTTTAAAAAAAATAACTTATTCTCAAAATAAATTTAAACAAACAGGACCTAAGTTACTTTTAGGAGCATATAAGCGCTCCCAAACAGGGTAACTTGACAAATGACATGCATTAAATAATTTGATATCAAATTTTTTAAAAAATTAATTATTTTAAATTTTTTAAATGTAACCATTTATTATTTTATAATTTCTTGAAAAAATTAAAATGACAAAAAAATAATTATTTTTTTTATTTACCAAAATTATATACATTAGTAAGTATATATAGATATAGGCTAGATGATTAATTATGAAGGCATAATATTTTAAAAGAAATGCTGGTCTTATAAATTTGTGTTCTCCCACATTACAAAAGTCTTCGCTACTTAATAAATATGGGCTAGCATAATTAATGTAAAATGAGTGGTTGAAAAACAAAATTTGTGAGATTTGTGTAAGCGTAACTTTGTAATATTAGCATATTTCTGTTTTAAAAATATATTTATGATAAAGAAGAATGTAATATGGGATTATTGTTTCATATTTTAATTATATTCAAATGAACATAAAAGTATATTACTTTACAAATTAATAAATTTATTAATTTTGTTGATAAGTTTTCCAAAATAGATTTGTCACTCATTTTATTTGACAACTGCCTAAGGATTATAATATATTTTATGCAAAAAAGGAAAGCTGTGAATTTTCAAAAAAAAAACCATAGGGCCCATTAAGATTGAAGGAAAAAATATATAGATAGTAAAGCACCAACATATTTTCATTTCAATCTTAGTAGTTTGGATGATAATTGATAGGAAGCCTCTAAAATGCTATGCTATGGGAACATAGTATTTCCTTAAAATATTTATTTTTAATATATTATTATTCAAAATATCGTCATTTTCAATAAAATAAAAAATTATAAAAAAACTCATATTACAATACTTTTAATCGAGTTTGCTTTTTTGTTCAATAATTTTTTTTAGTTGTTCTTACTCATGGTTCATGGAAATTATTAAATGTAATGCATCAAGTGAATATATATATATATATATATATGATTATTTTATTGCAGCACTAGTAATGATAGATTTTTTATCTTGCAATTTATAGAATCAGTAGAACTTGTATTTGTCATTTAATTAAACAATAAATTATGAAAATTTTATACTTTTTTACTATAATATTTAATTGTTATTGCAATATCCTTCCTAATTTATTAATTATAATACATTACACCCCAAACTATCACAACTTAGTCAAATTACTTCATATCATTTAATTAAGTGTTAAAAATAATAATTTTAGTTAACATAAACTAGTTATATAATTAAAAAACTTGATAAAAAATAATAAATTTATTATGTAAAATAACTCAAACATCCTAAAAATAAATGAGATAAATTATTTAATTAAATTTTATTTTTACCCCTAAAAATAAAAGTTAATTAAATAATTTATCTCATTTATTTTTAGATATTTATGTCATTTTGCATAATAAACTTATTATTTTTTATTTCTATTAAGTTTTTTTCAATTACATAACTAACCCATGTTAACTAAAACTGTTAAATTTAATATTCAATTAAATGGTTGGAATAATTTAACTAAATTGTGATAGTTTATGGTACAATGTGTTACAATTAATAAATTAGAGAGGATATTGCAATGAAAATTAAAAACTAGAGTAAAAAAGTGTAAAATCTCCATAAATTATTATATGTTCATTTGTTATAATGGATATGAAATTTTTATAATTTCTTATTCTAGAATGAATTTTATATAAAAAAATTTATTAACTTTTATAGGATGCCAATTCTATTATTTTATTTACAAATTTTTAATTATTATACCAAACATGAGAATATTAGATATTATCATACCTTATACCTTGGTGCCCTATATTATGATATCCAAAATATTATGTCATGTCTAGGAAGTATGGATACAACATCTTGTTGCCATGTCCCCGAGTCTAACACACTGCAGACACAAACACAGTCACGACACGTATCTGACACGAGTACGGATATGTCTAAATAAAAAATATTTTTTTTACTCGAATACACAATTGACACAACTTAAAATTAATTGGAAACAGCTTGCCATTTTTCTAATTTTTTTTAGAAATAAAAAGTGTTTTTTTTAAAAAAATCATATTCACTCTCAATAGCCTTTGTTTCAACTCCTTCCTCACCATTCTTTCTCCTTCTTTCGTTCCTTCTAGAGCCTCCCCCCCCCCCCATCTCTCATTCTCCTTCTTTTGAGGAATTATTTGGTATCTCTTGTTCCCCTCATTTTACAACCTACACTTTTTATCATCCCTTTTGTTGGCTTCCAGCTCCTAGGTATTCTTTCTGATCTACTGCTACTATTTTTATTTCTATTCCAATGTAATATCTGGAAAAAAAAATTGAAAATTAGTTCCTTTCTCTCCCTCACCCCCGGAACTCCCCCCCATTTATCTGCAACCTCTATTTTTCCCCAGCAAAACCGGAACCCCCCTCCCTTTAAAAGAAAACCTCTTAACCCTTTAAAGAGAAAATCCCTCCCATTTCTGCAAAACTCCCAAAAATCCCCTCCTTCACCCGCGGCGCTCCTCCCCTGCACGAAGGACTCGCTGGCTTCGTCTCCACCGTAGCCTCCGGCCCCTCGATGCCCAGCCACCGGCGAGCAACCCATCCCCAGCCGACACCACCGTGGACATTGAACCGAAGCTCGAAGTCGAAGTCCTCCTGGGACCGTCGTAGTCGTTGAAGCTCATTGGAATAGCGTTAGAAATCTTGAAATTGCAGAAGCTCTAACCTCTGATCCTCTCTTCTTCACCGGTCACCGCCATCTTTTTCATTACATTCTCTCACCTCGAAGGTTTGTTACTCTTCTCTCTGAATTTCGTTTATGGTTGTAGGGGGAGGCTTTCGAAAATCCTGTGTCAAGAAGCGTTTACAATCCTTTGGTTCTCTGAAGGTGTTTATTAGCAATGGTATAAACTCCTTTACAGAAATTTGAAATTTCATCACCTTGGGTTTTAATCAAAATATAATCAGAGTTTTTTTGTGGACTCTCCGATCATGGACATCCTGGGATTTACGAAGGTAAACTTGGGGTTACCATGTCTTAATTCCAGTTTAAGGTTTCCTTTTTGATTGTGGTAGTCAAATTCAGAATTTAGTTAAATTTCTTAAATTTCCCTTGTGCGTATGGATCTGTAACCGAAACTTTAGGAGCTAATTCATTAAAGACAAATAATTCACTTAGCATTAGGTTGACTCTGATAAAGGGATTTACTTAGGTTTAGGTGTGACTAAATCGCCTCTGTTTAAATTACTGTATAGGAGCAGTAGATCCAGTTCAATTAAACCCAACTCAATAGCGCGAGGTGGGACTGGGATTTAGTATTAAACCTCTAATTGAAGGTGAGTGGATTCCTACTTACCCCTTGATGCATGAATTGTTAAAAATTTATTTTGTGGACAAATGATGATATTTGATTAAATTCTGAGGAAGCAATATATATATATTTACATGCGAATTGATTTCTTGTCCACAGCATGAGAATATCTGAAATTTAATTTAGAACTGTAATTTGGGATCCGTAGTAGAGTGGTGGTAGAACCACTAGGTGCACCTAGGTCGTTACCTTTATCAGTCGAATGCAGTTCCTGATAAAGGGTACCTCTGTCAGTGAGTGTGGTTCCTGACAGGAGGTTGAGTATTTTTGCGAATGGTTCCTCCGGAGGAAAATGCCCGGAAGAGAACACAAAAATTTAGTTCCCTTCGGTGAGTGCAGTTCCCGAAGGTGAGGATCGGGTTACCCTCCAGTTGAGGTTATCCTCTGGAGCG
>JASKGM010000014.1:15573480-15584900 GCA_034509205.1 Ceratonia siliqua
CTCTGTTTCAACAGATTATTCTTTTCAGTTCTGACACTTAGTTTTCCTCTTGTATGTTATCATGGAATACTCTATTTGTCTTTATTACAAGAAATGCCATATAAGGTTGTTTACTAGACTATATTGTTGCATCAATGCATCCTTTGCTGATAATTTTGGATTTTGTTTGTTTGAGAAAACTATGCTGGGATTTATCAAGGCTGTTCCTTACAGATTAAAATTTGTAGTGTGCTATGCCAGCATAAAGCATGGGCAGAAATAATTCATCGCTCTACGGAAGTTTATCCTATTAATTAAATACAATAGTTACCAATGGTGAAATGTCTGTCATCTTTTTGACTATCCTATATTAACTATTTCAGAATCAACTATCAAGCTTTTCAGTCTAACATGTAAGGTTTTATCTAGTTGCTATATTTTTTTCTATCATAAATTTTCTTCCCCCTCAACTAGGAAGTAGTGGTAATTAATTTCTCTTACAAATTGCTGAGTGGTGCTACCTACAGAACTTCTACATTCACGACTGCACACGGCTCCATCTGAGTTTAAGATGTAGCCCTGCTTAGGCTATGTTTGGGAGCTAGGGGAGGGAGGGGAAAGGTAGAGACTGGAGTGGGAAAGGGCATGTTCTCTTGTTTTGTAAATGCTTTTAGGGTAGGTTTGGAAATTTGGAGAAGGGAGGGGAAGGGAATCAATAAGGGGGAGAGAATGTAGGGGAAGGGAAGGCTAAATGGTAACTTCCTGTCCCCTTATTTGGATGTATAAAATGAATAAAAAATTAAATAAAGATTTTTAATAATGATTTGTATAACTTATCTTTTATTAAAATGATTAATTAATAAGAAATAAGTCTATTCTATAGTTCTCTTTTAAAATTATAAGATAACTTTGATGATATTAATTTTTTTTATCTCAATTTTTTATTTTTTAATATTAATTAATTAATTTTTATATTATATATATTTTTTTAAATTTTTTTTAAACAAAATATAAATAAATAATATAAAAATTTTAAAAATTATATAATATAAAAAATAATTAATTAATATAAAAGTTAAAACAAAACATAAAAAAATTAAAAAGTAACGTTATCAAACTTATTCTATATCCCTCAAATAAAATAGTATTGGCCATTAAAAAACAATAAATGATGTAGTGGGTGAATGATTGGTTTCTCCTCCAAAATTCCCCAAATTTGAAGATCATAGAATTACGAAGGGAGGAGGATTTTGGAGGGTTAGTAAAACCCTTCGTTCTCTTCCCCTCCCAAAAAATCTCCCAAACAAGGGGAATGTTTCAGTCAAATCTTCCCTTCTCCATTATCCTCAATATGAACATACCATTAGGGATGGGCTGGAGGGAGAATGCATGGGAACCGAACCCTCTCTCTCCTACTCCAAAGTTAAACTTTCATACCCATGAATTTGGGGGGGGGGGGGGTTAACAATGGAGTGAGGGAAAATATTTTTAAAATGTACATTTATTTTTTTATCCTCTCCGTTGCTTCTCTTGTCCCAATTTACTCTTTTATGAACCCAACCCTTTCCCCTCCTTCAAAACTCCCAAACATTGCCTTAAACGTTTTCTTTTCATCGTTAGTCTCAGATGGAGATGTGTGGAGTTGTGCATAGTTGTGACTAACAGTTGACATTATTTTAGTATTTTGACTGTATGTGAAGCATTACAGAGCCATTCTAGCATCCTATACTTTCCAGCCTTACATCATCCTTAACTCAGAAAAGATTGTATGTTAAAGTTTTATGCTGCTTCTTGTATTTGCTGATTCTAATGAAAAAATTGTAACTCAGGATAATCTCAACAGCATGGAGTTGAGTCAGTTGACTACTTTGACACTTTGCTCCTACTGTTTGGATTACCATCAAAATTCTAATTGCCTTGGCAGCTCAGAAAAAATGGAAAATTTGACACCTAGATGTCAAATATGCCTTCCTCAATGTTACCTAGAAGAAGACATATATGTAGCTCAACCTGAAGGTTTCATTGTGCAAGGAAGTAAAGACAAGGTGTACAAGCTACACAAGGCTCATTATGGGTTAAAACAAGCTCCTAGAGCATGGTACAGTAGAATTGATAGCCATCTATATAGTCAAGGCTTCAGGAGGAGTGACAATAATGCAACACTCTATGTAAAACCATTATCCAATGGTGATTCCTTAATTGATTCTCTGTATGTGGATGACCTACTGGTAATAGGAAGTGATACACTTGAACTACTGAGATTCAAGAAGGAAATGGAGAATCAATTTGAAATGACTAATTTAGGTGAAATGAAATACTTCCAAGGACTTGAAGTACATCAGTCCAAGGAGGGAATCTTCGTAAACCAGCAGAAATACATCATTGAAGTCCTAAAGAAATTCAGGATGTATGAGTGCAAGGCTGTCCCTACACCTTGATGTAGAATGTGAAGCTCTCCAAAGAAGATGGAGCTGAGAAAACTGATGCTTCTCTCTATAGAAGGTTGATTGGAAGCCTTCTTTATTTGACAGCATCCAGGCCTGATTTGAAGTATGCTGGAAGCCTACTTTCAAGGTTTATGCAGAACCCAAGTATGGTACACTTTGCAGCTGCTAAAACAGTCCTAAAATACTAGAAAGTCACTATCCAACTTGGAGTTTGGTTTAGACCAGTTGAACATGGAAATTTGTTAGGCTATGTGGATAGTGATTAGGCTGGAAACCTTGATGACATGAAGAGCATTACTGGTTATGCTTTTTCCTTCTGGTTCTGACATGTTCTCATGGAATTCAAAGAAGCAAGGAGTAGTAGCTCAGTCCATTGATGAAGCTGTACATAGCAGCAACTGCAACAACAAATCAAGCCATTTGGCTGAGGAAATTTCTTAAAGAGGTGTTGTTGAGCAGCTGGAAGCTACTAAAATTAATTGTGACAACAAATCAGCCATTGCCATTGCTGAAAATCCAGTTCAGCATGGAAAAACTAAGCATATCCTGGTGAAGTATCATTCCATCAAAGAAGACTCAAGAAAATTAAACTCATTCACTGCAACTCTGATCTTCAAATTGCAGATATCCTTACTAAAGCTCTACCAAGGGCCAAATTTGAATATTTTAGAGAACAACTGGGAGTTTCTAACAGAAGTCTCAGGAAGGAGTGTTAAAGCCTATGATACTTTTGTGTTTTACTCTGTATCTTGACCCTGCCACATAGCAGAGAAGTTGACTTTTAAAAAGGGACAAGTAGCTGTTAGTTAGCCCATTTTGTAATGTACTATTAGGAAATAGTCTGATAGCTTGTAAAAGCAATGTTGCAGAGTATTGTCTGCTTTGTAAAGGTTGCTGTATAACCTTAAGCTTTTTTGTTTTTCCGAGTGTGAATGAAACTTTCATTTTTCTCTGCAGAAACATTGCAATGCACGCGTCTCTGAACTGAGCACTTTAATAAAATCTTCATGTGCACTTGTTCAGAAGCAAATTTTACTGAAAAAAACATCTATTTGGAAGAGCAACATCATGAAACTAGCTGCTTTCTTGGTGAGACAGCTGTGCCGCCGCGGCCTAGTGATGTTCTCAATATGCACACGTCTCTTTGGATGTCTTTTGCATGGGTTCATGTTTGTAATCTAGTTTCAAACACTGCATTTCCGACACTGTTTATTTATGTGCTTTATTAATTGTTATTGTGCTCATTTCCATAAAAAATTCAATTTATTTCTTGTAGTTTCCATGAGAACGATCATGTTTTCAAATATGCTAACAAAGCTCAACTTTGTCATACTACAGTTAGATTATATTATGATTGACCCCAAAATATTAGTAATTGTTGAGGTTTAATGCAATTCTGTTAAGATGCCTGTACCCTGTTTGAGTCTTAAAAATTTGGGGGCATATATATTATCTAACTAAACTTATATAAATCCAAGTTATACACCACTAAAGAACTTTTTTATATAGGAATTCCTTTTTGAAATATAGGTGATTATTGCCTATTTGATTAAATACATAAGAATGTCTAATCTTTCTAAAATTTGATATGTAAAGTTAGCATATAAGTTACTAGTGATTCAAAGGCCCAATTGATCAAAATCTAATTATGAGAAGCTGATCAATGATGTGTTTCTGTGTGCTAAATCATTTTACTGGATCTGTTTGTTTTGTTAGAAAATGGTTTTTTATAAAAAATAATGATTTACAGATATTACTTTTTTAAAAAATGAATTCATTTGTCATTGTTTAAAAAATATGATAAAAAATATTTTTATTTAATCTATTTTAAAAAAATTTGTTATTTAAAATTTAATGTCATAAATATTGAAGTTGTTTTCCTCCATAAGAGGTGGTGTTTTCCTCTAGTAAGAAACATTTTTCATGACAACTTTTTTTACGGGATAAAACCGTGGAAAGTAAGAAATCATTTTTCAAAAATTTGACTTTCCACCAGATCAAACCAACCCTTAATTCAAATTTAGAGGACCTTTTTAATAAGATATGGTCTGTAGTTATGGTCTGTAGTTATGTAACACGCAAATCAATCTATGCATCGTACACAGTAAGTAGTAACATAAACATGCATCCAAATACATTGAGAAAGAACACTAGATTATATGCATTGCATAATCCAAATCACATGCTTTGGGAAGTTACTTATCCTCTGAAAGTACGAGAAACTATATTACACCTACTACAGAATCCAAATTCAAGAGATACATCGAGATATTTTGAAACCATAAATTAACTGGGGATACAAATCACATGCTTTAGTAAGTTATTTATCCTCTGAAAGTACTGAGCAGATTGTCTGTGACCTGCACAGAGAAACAGAAGGAGAGCATCAGCTGATGCAGATCTCTTAGGACTATTGCTCAGGATTTGAAATAGAAACTCTCCAATACTTTTGAATAAGGGTGAATGACCTTTACCTCCCTTTAAGTATTGGTAATATAGCACTTGGTACTCTTCTTGTTTCTGAACTGATATTCGTTTCCCTTATGAAGGTGTAGATATTCTAATTTATCCATAACACTAATTTGGCGAGAAACTGAAGAACATAGGTAAATTGGTATATTCACAACTTCATAGGAAGCCGAATGTCATTTCGGAAACAAGAATGGTACCATCATTATTATTGCCAAACCTTAAGGGAAATAAAGATAATTTACCCAAATAACAATTACCTAAATAAAGATAATTTGCCCAAATAACAATTACATAAATAAAGATAACGCTTGACATCCTAAGACAGAGTGGACTTTCCACTCAAAAATATCCATTGGAGACCTGTACCTAAGAGGCCAACCATCTGAATGCAATGTTAATGCAGACTAAGTGGTTAAGAAACTAAAATATACTGCAGTACTAAGAAATATTGGAACAAATATCATAATAAAACAATTTCAAATTGATTATAGTGAATTGTAAATTAGATGATGATTTGATTTCTGATGTATTTTTCCGCACAACTGGTAGAATAATTATGAGATTTATTGAATACTAACCTCTCAGACATCGAATATGCTGTAGAATCAAATCTTAATCTCAAGAAGCTTGTATCAGATTCTGAATGTCTTTCTGCAAGAAGAAACATATATACAGCTTATTGACATGTAACGTTATTTATAGACAATCTTCATAATAAATAATAAAACTAATAAATTATCTCTTACCTCAATTTTCATAGGCGAGGTGGTAGGTGCATATCTCTCCACAACCTTCCCTTCTTTGTTTACTAAAAACTTTGTGAAGTTCCATTTGATACCATCTCCAAATATTCCCCCTTTCTGATTTTTCAAAAACTTGTAAAGCGGTGCAGCATTCTTCCCATTGACTTCAACCTGTAACAATTAAATTTATTTAGGATAATTTCATATCCATGTAAACTGACATAAATTTGGAATAATACCATTCAAGAATAGTGAAAGAACTGTTCAATAGAAATGCAGGCTAGAGAAAATGTGAAGTATATTCAATCCCAGCAGGTCAGCCAGATGCATGGATAGGACAGAGTAAAACAGTACAAAAAAGTTCAATACATGCATTGCCAACATATAGCCTCATAGAATGATTATACCTAAATCCTTAGAAACATTTTCATCAATTACAATGAGTATGTCAGAAATTACCTTATCAAAGATAGGAAATTCAGCTTTGAACCTTGTGCAAACAACTTCCTGAATTTCTTCATTGCTTCCTGGTTCTTGTCCAGCAAACTGGTTGCATGGAAATGCCAAGATTTCAAAACCTAGAGACAATTCACAAGTCCTGGTATTACAACCTCACATAAAAGGCGATTGGCATAAACGTTTTTGGTTCACTAAACTGATATACCTTGGTTCTCATACTGCTCATACAATACATTCAATTCTTTGTAATTTGATTGTGTCAAACCACTGCAGCAATGATTATAAAAATTATCAAATAAGAGAAAGACTAAAGGGGGGAGAATAATTTTCTGTAATTAACTTAACTTGTTATAAATATAAAAAAAAATAAAAAATTCTTGTCAGAAATTCATGATAAACACCATGCATATACTACAATAAGTCTTCCTGGTCACGTAGTCAAGTGCCCAAGATGGCTTTTTGCATTGTTAATGTCATATAATGGTTTCTTAAGCCATTGTTTCTAATTTGTAAGAAGTTGCGTATTTCTTTAGCACCATCCACCGTGGAAGTCCTTCTTGTTTTAGCCCCAGCACATGTGGCTTTTCCAATATCCTTAGGGATTGGTTCGCATTAAACCCACCTGCGAAAGTTCTATCCTATAACTTTGCATGGGATTTTGCAAATTCCTTTACATTAAAGCTTTCGAATGAAGCTCCACACTTCTAGTTGTAATTTATCCTACTTAAAAGATACATGAAAATCATTTGAAATTCTGAAAATTTTACAAGAAAAGCTTCCTTGTTTCATGATTTCAATAAACCAAGAACACTTCTCCTTAGCAATATCAGAAATATGCATTCTCAAACATCAAACCAAATATGAAACAAGCACATATGTTTATAAGCAACTAAAAATATTAACTCTCTTGACGACATAAACAATCTCGAAATAATAATCATATCAACAATCCCCGAAGAATCTTTTAACTTTCCCTTCTTATTAAATTTGCCAAGCCTATCAGTGACAAATTAATGAACAAGCCAGCTATAGATCTCATAAGTTTTTTATTTTAAGACAATTGGCTTCCTGAATTCCTTACTATCCACAAAAACAACCTTCAGCAACAAGAAGGCAGTGATGCAATGCAGGCAAAGCAACAAAAAAGGCATAATGTTTAACATAAATAAGGTTGAAATTTGTGTTACTGATACATACGGTGGCCTAACTTCACCTCAAAAGCTAGCTTATGAGGGAGGATTGCCTTGAGGTATATGTTACATTTGTTCAGATGAACCAGATTTCAAGAGAGTGTTGATAGATTGAAGACCTAGTTTTCTCCTCCTTCCGTTTTTAACAATTTGGACACACACATTTGGGTTTGGAAGAAAAAGAAAAACATAGATCAGATTAATACGTTTTACACAATGACCAGGTAATATGAATCAAATTACCATTGTGAGGCAACATTCACTATAAGTAAAACCTTTCCACTGTATTCACTCAGACTCGCATCATTTCCACGGATGTCCTGCAATTATAGTTCATACCGAAAGAAAATATAGAAGGAAAATCGTCAGTCAAACAACTAAGTAACCTCGGGTCTGTAGAGAAGTCAGGGTACAATAAAATTAGCAAGAACAAAATCAATTAGCCCTATCCCAAAATGTTTGGTAGGTCACAACAGACATATATGATATACAGAAGACATAGACAAGCAAATAATCAACATGCGCGACCAAGATCCAAATTATGCTATGAGGAGCAAAGCAGAAATAGGAAAAGGAAATCTAATGTGAATTCTACAGTGCTAGACTCGGCAGGAGCTGAAGCAAGTATGCAGCAAAGAAAATTATCTTGACAAAAACAGAAAAAGCACAAAAACATGCTTCATTGGTCACTTTGAAATACACGATACATAAAGGTATTAAGTATTAGGTTTTTATGGTCCTTTATATTAATTTATTTTAATTTGGGTTAGTTCTGTCAATGTTCTTCATTAATTCATTGATAGGAAACTAAACCCATGTAGCAGAATGGTAAAATTTAAAATTCCTATAGTTTATTCATTCACCCATCAAGCAATCTGAGGGCAATAACAAATGGATATGAGCAAGCAACAATGTTTAAGCCGGGAAAAAGGAGAAAGGAAGAGAAGTAACCTTTACAGTGAAATCGTAAATGGATTTGGAAGTTTCTTCAGCCATCTGCGAAGAAGGAAGAGATGTGTACGTGGGAAGGAACTACCAGAAGAAATCAAAACCCAAAGAGAGGAGATACTGGTACAGGTAACTGGTTCCACAGAGTCAACAACTGCATGCCAATCAACAGCCGAAACTATTTATTTAAAGTGTTGATTGAAACTACAAATCAATTTGGAAATCGTTTCAGTGACGTGTTTCACATTTCTGATTGATTCTTCCGCCATGCCAATACGCCATTCACATTTAATTTAATTTATTTAAATTAAAATTATCACGTGCCAACAGATTTGGACCCCGATCACCATAATCCCATATGCAATTGGCAATTGATTAATGATGAACGGGAGTATTATTTATTAGAAAGAAAATGTTATTTATAACTTTTTTTTTTATGTTTTATTTTTTATTATTAATATATTATAAAATAATACGAAATATGTATTACTGATATTATAAGAGTTGGAGTTTAATATTATGATATTAATTGATCATAATTAATTAATTAAAGGTAATTGATCCGTCTATTATTTAATATTCTGATATTCATATGTTGACATATATCAAGTGTTAATTTATCTTTTTATGATTTTTTTAAAATTTAATTAATAATTACCATCTATATATAATTTGTTTGTTTAAGTTAAGACTCTAAAGAAAGCCAAAACCTCTATGCCACATATATTAGCATGATTATGAAAATCAAATTATGGAAATCAAATTGCACTGTTCATTCAATTCATAAACTGGTGAATCCATTAGCTTTTTAATCCGATCAACTCTTATAAATGAGCATATTTATGAATCCATCTAAATTTAACTAAAAAATTAATTGGAAGCTACTTTATTCAATGATTCAACTAATTACTTAAAAGAAATTTTACGTGGACTAAATTTATATAAATTTAGTCAGAATACCACATATAATTTTGATAAATTCCACACATAATGTTGCATCAATTGATTTATTGCATACAAAAAAATTCATTACTCAGTTAATATATTTCTTTAAAACAAATTATTAAAGGTATTTCGAGTGCACCTTAATTTTACAAGATTCCAATGGCACCTAATAAGAACATTTTTAAGAACAAGTACCATAAACAAGGAACCTTATAAGCAGGGACAAAATCAGAAAAATTATTAAGGAAGTAAATTTTTTGCATGTAAATGTGACGGTAAATTAAAAAAAAAATAAGTTTTCAGGTGTACAATAGCTTATTAATTTATATTACTTCATTATTACTCAATTAAATTTCTTACATGTAAAAGTACTTATCAATTTATTTTTTAAATAAAAATTTAATTATTTAAAATTTTAACTACCTACTATCTTTTAAAAAAGTGAAAGAGTAATGTAAAAATATTTATTAACTCATAGGCATATCGAATGGCATGAATTACATATCTTGAATATATTTTTAATATTGTAGATATTAAGATAAATGATGGTGCATTATTATTGCCATTAATAAAAATAATAATGCTATGAAAAATGACTTCTTTCGTTATTATATACACCACTTATATCTCATTTTAATTTCTAAGTTTATAACCTAACCAATAAATTATTAATATATAAATATTAAGATATATCTAATCACTGTGACGTTAGTTATATAATAAAAATTAACACTATAAAATTAGTGAAAATAAAAAAATTGTAAGGGGATAAAATAACATGCACTTATATATAAATAATATATTTATAAAATTAAGTAATACCTCTATAAAATATAAGAGGTAATATAAAAATTTTAAAGAAGATAATTATATCTTATATATACATACATATATAACAAATTTTTTTTAGCGGAAGCGCGATTGCCCCTAAACCGTCTCTCCATAAAGTATATATAATTATAAAGGGTTTGTCTAAGCTACACCCCACCCTACTTTTTTTTTTATTTTTTTTTATGTTTTTTTTCAAATTTTTTTTACTTTTTAAAAATAATTAAGTATTTTTTATCTTATATTTTTTTTTCAGAATTTTTTAAAATATTTTTCATTTTTTTTTTAAATTTTTTTACATTTATTTTACTATTCATCTATAATTTTTTTTTTTAACTATTCATTTACGACTTAAAAAATTCTGTAACAAATACAAAAACATCTTCAAAAATTTTGAAAAAAATTTATGATATAAAACTTAATTAATTAATTTTAAAAAGTAAAAAAAAAATTTAAAGAAAATCAAAAAAATATAAAAAAAAAATTTTAACTTACTATGTGCGGTAAGGTAGTAAGCCCCCAATTATAAATTCTTAAAATAAAGAATTACTCACTTGGTGATGGCTAACTACAGCCCTACAGCATTTATTTTGGAAAATTTCATCGGAATCAAACCCAGCAATGACAACTCACGAAGCAAAATGCTTTCATGTGACCACTAAACGGAATACAATGTGCAACGTATTAATTTATTATCTATCTATCATTATGAAAAGTCAATTCTCAATTCAATTCAAATGTATTAATCTTAAATACAATTCTCATTATTTAAGGAACAAAATAATAAATTTTAATATACAATCAAAACTATCATTTAATATTTATTACGGAAGTCTAAAAAGTTGTTGTTTTCATATTACATTAATTTTTTAATAAAATATTTCTTTTTACCTATTTCTGTATAAATATTTTTGGATAAGTTAATACTATATATATATATAGATATAATTTTAGTTATTTATGATTTATTCATTTATTTTATTGTGAAGTATTATATTTTAAACAAAAAAAATTATATGTTTATTAGACATATTTATCTTTTAAAATTTCATTGCAACATGATTTAAGTTAGAATTATCAAAATTGGTTTACTTGACCTAGCCCAAGCCAACCTTTAATGGCTTTAAGGTTGATGGGCTTGGGTAGGCTAGGCTCTTCCAACAAACGGGTCTAGCCATTCCACTAAAATAAAGACAAAATAATACTATTTATTGTGAAAATAAGTAAAAAGTAAAAACAAGCAATACAATAAAAAAAATTATTGTGATCCAATGAAGAGAAATTATCTTCCTTTCAAGTGTATCATAAAGTACATTCCTATTTATAGGTTGATGATCATCATGAGTTACAAGAAAATGTAACATTACAAGTTAATAGAAATAAAGGGGGAATTGATTTACAAATAAAAG
>JASKGM010000014.1:15585000-15597519 GCA_034509205.1 Ceratonia siliqua
TTAAAAAATTTACATAAAACATTAATCAAAAAATAATTCAAAAAACATAATAAAAAAACTAAAAAAAATTAAAAAAATTTTTTTTGATTTTTTTGATTTTTTAAAATTCTTTTAACTTATTTCTTAAAATAAAAATTATTACAAAAATTAAAAAACTAAAATTTATAATTTTAAAAATTAAAAATACCTCCCCTACTCAAGAGTAGGGGAGAAAGCACCTTCCTCATTGAAGCAATTTTATAATTTCTTTAGAGTGATTGTTGTGAGTTGCAACCAGGCGTGATTGTCCTCTCCAATACACATCATGTCATGAGATTGTTTCCTAGAATACCCACAGATCAATCTATGCATTGTACCCGATAACACAAACATGCATTTTTCTTTTGTTATTAGAGAAGGATAGAACTTGCCACTCTTTACCTTAACCACCTGAGCTAACCTCAATGGCAAACATGCATTTAAATACATTAGCTCTCTTTATTTATAATTTTTGAGAGAGAGAGAGAGAGAGAGCACTAAATTATACCTACTGCATAATCCAAATACACAATATATCCAGAAATAATGAACCTATAAGTTAATCAGGAATACACATAACATGATTGGAAAGCTACTTATCCTCTGACGTAGCTGGAACATTCTCTACATTCTGTACAGAAGAGCAGAAGGAAAGAGCATCAGCTGATGTAACTTTGTTCAGACTACTAGTCTCCATAGTAGAAATAGAAACCCTGCAACCCTTCTGAAATAGAATAATAAGTAAAGAACACTTCATTTCCTAATACAGGGTGGATTTTAACTTAAGTAATTCTATGGAGATTGGTGAGTGATACAAACACGACAAGTAGAACTCATCTCAAAAGATTAGTCTATTAGGAGAAGATACCTGCAATGTTTATATATCTCACAACTTACCAATTTTTAGGCGACGTGGGACTTACCATAACACCCTAACAATCCACCACCCTTAGACAGCAACATTGCATTTTCAAGTAGCCTACCACCTATAGCCTACACTCAAGGTTTGTCTTCTGCCCAATTTTTTTTTCTTCTTTTGGGCTTCTTTCTTTTCCCTAAGGCTACTAGCCTGCCACCGTCGCTCGGGACCAAACTACTCTGATACCATTGATACAAACACAGCAAGTAGAACTCATACCAAAATACTAGTTCATTAGGGAAGGGTACCTGTCATGTTTATATATTTCACAACTCATTCATTTTTAGGCGATGTGAGACTTACCATAGCACCCTAACAGTGAGCTTGAGCTCTCAATGGGTTGAACTTTTTCACTATTAGATCCATCTTGAGATTCTCACTCTAATTTTTTAATTCATAACAATCTCAAGATGTATCTAAATGTAAGTACATGCATATGTGTGATTGAAGGAGAGAAAAATCTACTGTGAAACCCCATGTCATCAAGATAAAAGGGTGAAAACTAAATGACTGCATTACTAACCTCTCAAACATTGGATAAGCTATAGAGATTAAATCTTGATACTCAAGAAGATTTTAAGAGATTCTGGATGTCTTTCTGCAAGAACAAACATATAAAAAGCTTATTAACATGTAACTCCTTACTGAGAATAAACTACCAAAATATATCTAACCTCAATTTTCATAGGTGCTGTGGTAGGAGCATATCTGTCCACAACTTTTCCTTCTTTGTTTACTAGGAACTTTGTGAAGTTCCATTTGATACCATCTCCAAATACTCCCCCTTTCTGATTTTTCAAAAACTTGAAAAGTGGTGACGCATCCTTTCCATTGACTTCAACCTATAACAACTAAATTCCATTTAGGATGATTTCCATACCCATGTTTAACTGAATTAAACAAGATGCAGTATCCTTCAAGATTTCATTGCAAAAAAAATTATTGCATACAAGATCTAGTTACAACAAATATGAAGTGAACAGGTAGACAGAGTGAAACGTTTAAAGAACTTACAATATATGCCAACATAGAGCATGCCAGTATTGAAAGTAGATGTAAAATGGTTGGCGAAGAACAGAGTTCCCAATAAAAAACTAACAACTGTTTTCGGTAATCACAATCTGGTTATCAGAAGTCACCTTATCAAATATAGGAAATTCAGCTTTGAACCTTGTGCATACTATTTCCTCAATTTGCTCATTGGTTCCTGGTTCTTGTCCAGCAAACTGGTTGCAAGGAAATGCCAAGATTTCAAACCCTAGAGACAAAAGACAAGTCCTTGTATTACAAAATCCATAAACTCAAATAAGATAATTGACATTTTTCTTTCTTCACTAAAAAGACAAACCTTGATCCTTGTACTTCTCGTACAATGTATTCAATTCTTTGTAATTTGTTTGTGTCAAACGACTGCAGAAATTATTAAATGTTGCTAAATACAAGGAAGTAGAGGAAATGATAACAAAGGGATGAATGAATTACTGCAATTAGCTCATTATAAATATATAATAAAAAAAATCTTTGAAAATCGTCACAAACACCATGCAAGTCATTTTGCGGTAAGATAATCAAGAAACCATGACAGATTTTTGGATTATTAGTGGAACATTGTGGTTTCTTAAGCTTTTAAGCCATAGTTTTTAATCTATAAGAAGTTCAATGCCCGTTTAGCACCATCAACCACAAAAGTCCCTTTTGTTTTAGCCTTAGATTCTATGGCTTTTCCAACATCTATAGGTATTGGTTCACGTAAACATGCCTGTGAAAGCCTTGTGGTTCACAAAAAAATTTTCAGTTTGCCTTCCCATCATAGCTTGAATGAAGATCCGTGTTTTAGATTGGAATCTATTCTACTTAAAAGATTCACCAAAAATCAAAGAAAGGTCATTGGATAAAATCTTGTTTCATGATTCTAACACAAGAAGAAAACTTCCTCCCTTAGGCCTTGGCAGTGTTGTAATAAGGTTTTGTAGAACAAAAAAATGCAATAGAGGAATTATACACCATCTTAGCAATGTGTCAATCAATCTTACTCAGGGAAATGAGTCCGCTTTCCCCTTTTCTAACTATACACCACATCTACCTGTGTTCCAAAATGAAGACACAATTTTCAGACTTCAATTATTTCACTTGATGGAAGGGAATTGTGGACATTGAATTGAAATTTTACATTTGATTCTCTCTTCAGTTTTTTTTTTTTTAAAAAAAACCTTTTAAACTTGTATAGATTTTTTTAGTGCATCAAATTTAATCCGAGAATTAGCATCTGTAAATGTAAGAGTCAAACACATGAAAACAAGGACATGGTTGGTTCTTTAAACCCAGCGACATTGAGAAAAAAGCAGATATGCTTTTAAGCTCTTGAAGACATAATCATTCTTAAAATAATAACCATATCTAACAATCGATGGGTCAGTGACAAAATGGAACAAGAAAGTGAGCTGTTAAACAGGCAACTTCTGACTTTAAGACAATTGGGCTTCCTTAGTTACTATCTCTAAAGTGGCCGTTGGCCACTGGAGAGGTGACTGGTGCAAGGCAATGCAACATAGATCATAATGTTTAAGGCCACAAATAAGGTTGAAATGCACGCTCACACAATGGGTTGGGGAAAAATAAAAAAGCATAGATCAGATTAAGAGGTTGTGAAACAAGTTACATTACCATTTTGAGGCAACATTCACTATCAGGAGAACCTTCCCACTGTATTCACCAAGACTCACATTATTTCCACGCATGTCCTGCAATTATAGTCATACCAAATAATCTATGGAAGGAAAAACGACAGTCAAGCAACTAAGCAACCAAGGATCTGTAGAATTCAGGGTGCACTTATAACAAAATTGGGAACAACAAAATCAGTTAGCCTAATCCCAAAATTTTTTAGTAGGTGACAACAGACATGGATGATATACAGACAAAAGAAAAATGCAGGGAAATATTATCTGAATCCTCAGCAGAAGCTGATGTGAATATGCACATAAACTGGCTTTTTCGGTCTCTTTGAAATACAATAGATATGAAATCAGAGGATATCAAGTTTTGGGTTTCTATCTTACTGTGCCTTTCTTCATTTATGTATGTTAATTTGGGCTAGCTCTATAGACGTTCATGTTAACCATCAAGAGGAAACCAAGCCCATGTAGCAGAATGGTGAAAGTTCAAAACTTTTTCATCCCATCAAGTTTCAATACAAGTTCAACAGCCATTGGAGTTTTTAAGCAGAGAAAAAGAGATAAGGAAGAAAAGGGACCTGAACAGTGAAATCGTAAATGGATTTGGGAGTTTCTTCAGCCATTGGCGAAGGAGGAGATGAATATGTATGGAAATACCAGAAGACAGCGAATCCCAGAAACAGAAGAGATACCAAGTTCCTGAAAGTCCACAAATGAACCCCCATCGATAGCTCAAACCATTTATTCATGTCGTTGATGTAATGAAACACAAATCGCATGGACATTTTTTTAGCGACGTGTTCGATTTGATCGTCATTTCCGTTGCCATTCACATTTATTATGGCAAAATTTACTATGGAATCGACAGGTGTAAACCGTTGAAGTTCGGCCCAACAATTCCATTTTAAATTTAAATCTGATCTTGTTTAATAAAATTATTTTTTAATTTTAAATTATTAGAACTTTCACCCTTGAAGTTCTTCAGAACTTTAGGGTCATTGATAATAAAATGAATTATTAGAATAAAATTTTCCATTGTCATCTTTACCATTCCCTTGCCAACGTTTGTCTGCAATAAAAATTGATAAGGGTTATTTCTTTGGAAGATAAACTTAATATCCATGGAGAATAGTATGGTTTAAATAACCAAACCTAGGTTGGGAGCAGTGGTGGAGTATGCCTGTTGAAGCTTGGAACAATTGTCTTCACAAGCTAAATTTTTTTTAATGAATATATATAAAAAATATATATTTATTCTTATAAAAATTTAGAAATTGTTTCCACATAATTTATCATTGACTTTTTTTATGCTACAGCTGACTAAGCTATGGGCTCCATCTATGGAAATCACAGGCAGGAACGGATCGAGGTATATTGGATTGAGACATATTATTTTCTCTAAAATTTTTATATTACTTCCTATTTTAGATATGTATCATTTAATTTTATAAATATATAATTTAAAATAATTATATAAGTGTATGATATTTTATTCCTTCTTATTTTTGTTTACATTAATAAATTAATAATATTTTTCAAACTACTTACATCAACTAAGCACTTCTTCTCACTTCGGCATGTGCTTTGCAAAAAGGAAATAGTTAAACTAATAATTAATAAAGTGAATCATCCAATGGTTATTATTTACCGTTAAACTTGTGGGATTATAATATAGTATATATGCATGTCCAAATTTCCCCACTTCTTCTCTCACTTATGATAATAAATATGAGGGAAGAGGAACCATGGAAGGTTTTACATTATGTCATCATCATTCATCTCTTCAATTCATCAATTTCGTTAAATGCAAAATGGTTAATGACCTAATTTATTGATGTCATTACATATATTTGTGGGAATGAAATCTTCTGGATATTTTTTTAGCCAATTTCCATTCACATCAATTCAAAATTTATTATGTTGCTTCCTTTTGAGATGTTTTATTAGCAGTACTCTCATCAGCATGAAATTTTGATCTCTGGATCATAATAATATTTGTCATCTATAAATAATACTGGCATGTTATAGGATTCTTCATCTAAATTTTTTATATTCATGTTTAGTCTCTAGTTTGTTCCTTAATATCCAGTTATTATTAGGATTCAATTTTGAACTTTGCACATGAATTTTCTTTCATAAATTTTTTTTTTGTTACAACTTGGTTGCTTGGGTGCCCCCAAAACAAATTTTCTGGTTCCGTCCCTGCCCACAAGCTTCTGTGAATGGTTATATTGCTACCGTTAATTGTAATATAACAATCACCTTTATCATTTAAACATGTTTACTATATTTTCTTTTAGTAAAAATATTTATAATTTACTTCTTCTCTTCAATAGTTAAAATTTTTGGATCTACCACTACGGAGGAGTTAGTTCCCTAAACAGTGTAGAGCTAATAATTGCTCACACAGTAAAAACGCAAGGCAAACCAATTAGGCAAGTAGTAACATAGCAGATTAGTAGGAAAGGCACCATGCAGGGTCAGCTATAAAAGGTTTTGAACTCTAAATCACCAAAGGAAAGAATAGTAATGCAGAGGGAAATGTATATGACCAAATCACCACGAGTTTTTCTCATTAACAAGTAACATCATACCTATTAGCTTAAATAATTAGCATCTATATTGTCAACCACCTCCCTAAGGGGTTGACAAAGAACCTATAAACTTCCCACAAAGAAACGTTCTGACTTGAGATGTAATAGTGCAATAAATTCAAGTCTCCCATATTAACTTGCCAAGAAGAGCCACATTAAAGAAACACCAAGTCCACCCTTATATCTAGGCTTGATCATAGTATTCCAAATCACCAAGTGGAAACCATGTTCAGTTCCTTGTTCACCCCATATAAATCTTCTAACGATCAAATACAAACTATTATAAATTAGTTTGAGGGATCCACATGACCTACTTATGGTAGACGGGAGTGGAAGAAAGCAATGATCTTGCAAGAGTGACCCTCCCTGCTTTATTCCGAACAGAAGGACTAACAGGATGGCTGACTCTTAAAGATCCATATGACAAATATATCAACAAAATTATATGGTACAGTTTGCATTCCTCCCCATCTGAAATAACTACTCGTGCAACATGACCTGACCAGAGCAGTGATGCAAGAAAATTTCCAAACGCTCTTTTCAATAGGAGATTCTAAATATTGGAACAAATTACAACCTCTTCAATGCTTGAAGCATAATATGCATAATTATTCTGCAGGTTTTGCTATGGTCCAAGACAAAAACCAGATAAATGATTGTTAACATCCAGGTCAGTTCCCTTTTACATAAAAAGATAGAGGAAATAAATAAGGCCCCAGCCTTAACCCACCCCACAACGAAATGCACAAATTTACAGCAAGACTATTACTAGTACTATCATTCTGGTGATAGCATACAAGCCCTCACTTGGAGCTCTATCACATAGGAGGGACCAAGGGAGGAGTCTTCAGAGGACATATTTGCACTCCAATGTTCCAATCATTGAAGAAGAAAGATAGAAAAACATTAAACAAAAGCACTGAATCATTGGGGACCGTCGTGAACCAACTTTACAAAGACCCAAAATGTCTTGATGCCAAATGAAGAGAAGGAAACCATGATAAAAAATTTGAATGAGAGGCAACTCAAAAGACGAGAAAGATGAAGCTACACCATAAGATAATGCACTTTTATATTGTTAGAAATACATCAAACCTCTGGTATTTTCACCAACCTACACTTATAACTTGTGTATCAGAGATTGTTTGCAACCACTGTCTGCAGTGTCAGTTATCCTTTTCTTCCTTAACCACAATTTTACTTCTATTTGATCTTAGTTCCCTTCTTCTCGCTTGAATGTGATGAATGTATTCTGCCACTATGACATGAAACTTAGGAGCCAATTTACATGTTGAGGAATTATTCAGGCCTGCCCTCTTCAAGGTCCTTGTGAGATGCTTCTGAGCCTTTTGGAAGTGGACAGTGCAGAGAGAAGGAGTAGTGGATCTCAATATAGGTTTTCCGCATGTTATAGGTCCAGCCTGTGCACTGAATACAAATAGGGAACCAATTACAAGGATAACCCATCAAGAAATTTATCTCTCCTAGGAGTAACCAATATTTTTATAGTGGCAAATAGATCATATTTGTTTCAATCAGCTATATATTTTGATTAAGGTAGCTTTGAAAAGCAGACAATATAGAAGAACAAACCATGAAAATAACAATGATGTAAAATTTAGTTTATGAATGAAAATTCATTTAAGAAATAACATAACAACTACAGAATGAAAAAACATCTCAACATAAGATTATGTCTTCTGCTCCTCCAAAGAAAATAAAAGAGATATCAGACATAAAGGAATAGCTATTCAAGTGGTAAGTTCTCTGCTCGCGTGCTCTTAAGTTACAGCAAGACAGTAAGCAAGCATAGTTTAGGCATCACCCCACAAGAATTGTAAAGGGTCAGACGAAAAAGGCCGAAGATCATCCCACAGGAACAAGGAGATGATCCAAGTACCATCACCTGTACATCTATCCATAACTGCATACAGCAACAATGCAGTACAATTTTCCATGGCAATGCGAGGGAAAAAAAATCTACTATGGGTACAAAGACACTGAGTAGTCTTACTGTACTTAACAATGTAAGTATCCAGTATTTTCATTTGAGAGAAACATGTATAGGGATAGGAACCCTTGTGTTCTCCAAGTAGAAGAATCTGATAACAATATCCTAGAAGAAATCTGGACCACTCCAAAGTATGTTTGGTCTATAACTTGACTATTCTGTATCACAGCAGTACGCAGCAATTTCATGGTGCACATATCATCAACACCAAGGGGTGCGACCCCATTAAAAACTTATTGATGATGGTTCATTTGCCCTTTGTTGGTAAAAAAATTGGTAGAATTGAATTATTCGAAACACCGTCTTGAATCATGATACAGACATAACACTTTCTGGACTAGTTTTTCCACCTTAAACTTGCAATTTGGAATGGTTAACTACCACGTTCTTCATTACAAAATTGTTTAATGTCCCATGCCAACTCTGTTGAGAGTTGCAAGGATTGTCCAATATGGTATGATCTGTACATTAATATTAAAAAAAAAAATTTAAACAGAACCAGCTAACAAACATTGCCTCATAATCATTGAGCAAATGTTCATAAAACTCTTGGTTGAAATTATGTATTTACAAAATTTCTAAATGTAACTAACCAGTCTAACCTAAATTTTTTTTATTTCTCCAAGTTTTCACTGTTGAGTTCTCCCGTTTCTTTATGGCCTTAGGAAAAGGAAAGAAAAATGGAAACAGAGGTATAATCTGAACTAATAACATAAAACCCTAGCTTCAAAATTACATGCTTGCTGCTAAGACGTTTTCTCTTAACAACAGCTTTTTGTCAGAAATTGAAAGAAACTAGCTACATTACTCAACCCTTTAAACTTACACTATTCAAACACTTTTATTGACCAAGTTATTCATTTCAGACCATCATAATTAACCATGTAATGCAATTCACCATAAATCACAAGCATCCTAGCAATTAGAAAACCATAATTATCTTTAAAAAAAAAGGAAATAAAGAAAGAGTTAATAAAACGAAATTGAAAGTGGGAGTAAGAAAAGGAAACCTCTTGATAACGTAATTACAAGCCTTATAAAGTTTTTGCTTCGAATCCGAAAGAATGTGCAAATGACAAAAGCTGGTCAATGGCATGGCCTTCAACTTACAACCCACGTAAGTACACCTTGGATTGTTCACAACATCTAAATCAGCTCGATTGTTGGAACCACTGTGGTTATGATTCTCGTTAGTGCCTTCGAAATTGCCACCCTCTCTCTCCTCGCTTGCTCTGTCCATGTTTCTTTCCTTGAATGGGCTGACACCATACTCCCAGTAGTATTCTCTGTACTGGGTCTTGAGCTCCTCCATGAGAGCCCAATAGAGGTCTCTGTAGCATTTGGAAAGCTGCTTGAGATAGTGGGAGCGACGCTTGAGGAGCTCTTGGCGTGTGAGGTGGGAGGCACGGGAGACGGCAACGTTTTCCAGAGAGATTTTGATAGGAGAAGTAGTGGAATTGGAAATGGGTTTTGAGTCATCGGTGGTGGCGGTGGGGATTTTGGGAGGCCTGGCAGATGAAGAGGGATGGAGCTGCTTGGAGGCAGAGGCCATGGCAAGGAGGAAAAGAACGCCACCTTGTGGTAAGGATTTCACTGTTCTCATCTAAAGAGAAAGGAAAGCGAATCTACTGAGGAGATTCTTGGTATCCAAAGATTTTTAGTCGTAAAAATAAACTTTTATTTTCAAAAATTATAATTTTGTTTCCCTGACTATTTTCTGTGTTTTAGTAACATATTATAAAATTTTGAGATAATTAGTTTTGGTGTTTAATAAGACTCAATTTTCATATTCCATAAGCATCGAATTTTTTTTTGAATGGGTTGTTTCCTTTTTTCTTTTACAAAAATAATTATCTGATTATAAAAATAATTAATATTACAATCATAACATAATAATAATTTTTTATAATTAAATAAATTTTACATAATTAAATAACTATTTTTTATAAAAAAAAATAGTGTATAATACTATAGAGGAATTTGATGATATAACACTATGAAAATTTAGTACCCTAATAAGCATCAAAAAATAATTATCTCTAAATTTTTCATGTAGTTATAAATAGTTTCTATTTAATTTTATAGAAATTTAAAAATAAAAACAATTATAAAATCAGGTTTTCTATATTTTGTTTTTACCCTGTGTTAGTATTAATACATAATTATTTTCAAATTTTAATATATTAAATATGGAATATGAAAAATCTTAATTTAAACTTATATACATGGCAAATAGGTGTAATTAAATATTAAAGTTAATTAAATTTAGAATCACACAATAAACAAATATGTAATTAATTAAAACTAATAAATAATAAATAAAATGGACACAACAATTTGTTGACGAAATGAAAATTTTTTAAAGAACTCTTCAAAATAAAAACTATTCCAAGTGTAAGACACTATCTCAAATCTACTATAGCAAGGTTAAATTACATACATGTGGTTGACCCCAATGATAACATACCAAATCAACTAAAAGCACAAGACAGCTTATCAAACTGTGACTAAACATGAGCCTCTGTAATATCCTAGAACTCTAGGCCTTCAATAGTATACCTACTTTGAAACTTTTGAAGATTTGTTCCTAAAACTCAAGGCTTTTGTTGTTTAGAACCTCTAATGCACTCTTGAAAATGATAAATCCTAACAAACTCCTCTTTCAGCTACTTCGTAACAAAACATAAATTAGATTTCCAACCATATGGATGAGGCTCCGACAACCACAAAATAAAGCCTAACCATTTACAATTTAAACCTTCACTCACACTCAACTAAATCTTCAAATAAGTACATGTTTCCTACAACATATTAAACATAAATACTATGTGAAGAATATGATATTGACAACAATTAATAATCCAAATTTATATTCTCAGTCGAATGTGAAATTGCAATAATATCAATGCAAGACATCTAACAAGTGCCTATAGCATTAATAAGGCATATAAGACAAAGCAAACATAATAAACCATAACAATAATTAACATCAGAGAAACCAGAAGATTAATGAATAGAGAAGACAACGAAAAATCAGAAACAACAATAAACATAGAAAATCAAAAACGAAAAATTTAGTCAAAAACCAAAATATCTAAACCAAACATTTTTCTATTTTTGTCACAGATAGCCAAAGGAACTTCTACACTAAGAAATGCTAATGCCAAAATGTAGGTTGAAGTGTGTGATACACTAAACTCACTAAATGATGTAGTGTACAAAAAAGTCAAATTTTTTTTTTAAATGACACTAGATGCACAAAAGAATGCTAAAAAAAAAAATAAGTAAGAGTATTGCACTCTTGAAAAAGAGAAAGTTTGTTCATGAGTTCTTTTCAAATCATTTTACAAGACTTAACTTGATTTAACTACTCAATATTAAACATACTTTGTGCTTAACATGTGTAATGGGACATAAAAGGTATTAATCGGACTAAAAACCTTAAGTTTGTGAGAAGAGACAAACTAGTTATACAAAAATAAGCAGTGAGATAAAAGAATAACCTAGTGTAAGCAAGTCAAACCTAATGCCACTAGGACCTAACACTTTTTACTGATATTCTTTTACTTTTTCTCCCCATGTCTCTATGCTTCACTATACTTTTTGAGGTAGTCTTTTAACCTTGCTCTTTACTTTCTATTTTTTTTATTTGAGAAGCATATCAGATTATTTTATTTTTCATTTTACACAGTGAGGACCATTTTGATAGTTAGTGTCTGCTAATCAGAGGTCAATACAAACCCAAGAATCTAATTAATTCAATACTAATTGTCTATTTAAGTCTCACACATGCGATCAAATCCCTATTAGTAGTTTTATGTGTGAATGTAAAAGCATAACCTATGAAGGACAGTAAGTATTTATACCAATATCAAGTTCCAAGAAATAAAATTTAAGCACTCATTTGGAGACAAAAATATTTATTCTTTATCCCAAAAATATGATGCAAGATAAACAACTTAAAAACAGAATGCATGTGTTTCATGTATGTAAGCCTAGTATAATATAATGTATGCACGTATATTGAATATGAAAGCCTATTCTAATGTCATGTATACATGTATGCCTGCCAGGTAAAGATGCAAGACCTAAGGTGTAGCACATATTTCTATGGCTTTTCTAAGATTTTCAAACCTGCTATCATCAAGGGGCTTAATGTAGGTGTCAGCCAGTTGGTTTTCACTTTTTCTTCTTCAGACCTATTTATTAACCAATGATGCTCCAATTCTAGAACTATTGGCCTTAAACAATTCCATGAGAGTCCTATTGATAATCTTACTTTGATAAATTAATTTTTGAATT
>JASKGM010000014.1:15597619-15633350 GCA_034509205.1 Ceratonia siliqua
CCCTAGTTCTTCAACCTTTTCGATTTTGTACCTTTGCTTGAGCTATCCTGTGGTGTTCTTTCTGTTTACCCCCTATCATCACAGTGTTTTAAGCAAAAAAATTTGGCATGTTTTGAAACTTATTGAGAAAAAAAATTGTATGGTATACCAATATATACCAGAAATGGATACAATACTGGTACACCAGCAAAAATGGCATATTGTTGCTTCATAGCTGTTGGGGAATGTTTGACATTGTTTAATTAATAAAGTTAGTTTGAGAAACATGGTTAAGCTAGAAACTAAATTATTAACTAAGCGATTGTGTTAAAGAGGAAATGCTCTAAAAAACCACTTATTCTTTACATAGATGCAATTGGTGGTCTTCTTGATCTTGAGTGTATGATGGCAGATGGGAGAAAGTAATTGAGTAATGGGATAAGTGTGCAAGGAAATGAGAACCTTGATTACTTATTTCCTTTACTTCCTGCCTCGACTGGAGGAATTCAGAAAATGGTGCATAATACTCTGATATATGGTATTCTGAACATCATTATATAAGGTAGTGGGCATAGCATTAAACATAAGCCGGACTATGTCTAGGCCACAATCTTGGGATTGGACCACCCTTAATTTGCTTAATAAAAAAAAAAAGAACTGGAAATAGTGAAACAGGTAGTGGTTACTGCCAAAGATTGGAGAAAATTCAATATATATAATTTGCCTATCACATATCATTTTTAGTTTCTTTATTTCAAAATTATGAACTCGTTGCATTATAATTGTGAATTTGTGATTTTTTATAAGACCATAATTTTTCTTTGGTTCAAATTAACAGTTATGTATCCATTTGGGCCCTCATAATGGACCAGAATATCACCTTTAAACTTTAATCATATTTGGTGGATCTAGAATATCTTGACTACTTGATATCTTAGGGATTTTTTTTTGGAAGAATTCATTAAGAGAGAAAAGGCTTACAATACAGGAGGATCAGGAATTCTACTAGAGCAACAAAAGAAACAAAAGAGAAAATACATCAGCTCAAATGAGCAAACTAGTCCTCTTGCATATTAGACAAGGAAAGTCCTTACAAAATAATGTGTTGAAACGCACAAGGAAGCTAAGAAAACAAGCCTAAACAGTGAACAGTGTGGAGAGAGTGAGGGAAAAATCTATGGCAAAAATCTCCTGAATTACACTCCAGCTTTTAAATGCTTAATTCATCAAGCTCCGGCAAAAAGAGCACAGCTGCAAAGCACCTTAATGTCATTCCTACTCCCAAAACCTCTATAAGTTATTTGTCAAGGTTGTGAAGTGTTCAAGGCCCAGATGGCCCATCCTTAACCTGGGGCCTGGTGTTCTCATTGGAACACCTGAAGAAGCTGCTGCACAATTTGTTGCAAGGAGTTTGTTTTGATACACTTTTTCAATGACAGCTGCAGAAAAATTGAAAATTTTAGTTTGAGGATAAATGCTGCTGAAGAGCACTTTGTTCATAAATGATGTTATGGACTTGCTGGCTTATGAAGTAAAGTGCACCGTGTTCAGATAAATAAATAAAATGTGTATCCTCTTCTATTTTGTTATTCTGGTAGTCAATATTATGTAATTGATTATCAATGAGGATATGACCTTTCCTTTATATGCATTTCTGTTGAGTTCTGCAGCAGAGAGAGCCGAAATTGACTTACCTTGCAAACACAGGAGTGAGCTGAAACTAACAATCTTGCAAACGCAAGATTTTGCAAGCAAAAACCCTTTCGGGTGGCTAGGGAAAGTGACGAATCACTGTAGCAGAAAACCAAGTTTGATAGTTTTCCATTCTAACTGGAAAATATTACATCAGATGGTATTTTAGGAAAATTACAAGGGCACAGAGACAGTAATGCCCTCCAAACTTAACTAGGAATTACAAAAATAGAAACAGACTGCATGGAAACATATTATAGCAACAGAATAATAACTACATAGATAACAACAACAGTAATAATAAAAGGCACACTCAAAATTAATTATTTCCTAGACTTCTTCTGAAGATCCAGTTTATCCAAGAACTTCATGGCAGCTAGTTCTATATCAATCCCTCCCTCTTGAGAAAAACTTGTCCTTGAGTTGTCATTGGGGTAGAGGAGTTGATCATGATTGACATATGGATACAAGTCTGTTATGTTGAAGGTCTTGGAAATACCAAACTCTTCTGGCAAGTCCACTACATAGGCATTATGATTGATCTTCTTGATAATCTTGTAGGGAACATATTTCTTGGGCTGCAGTTTATTATAGGTATCAATAGGAAACCTTTCTTTCCTCGAGAAAACCATCACTAAGTCTCCTTCTTGGAATTCCTTATATCTTTTATGCTTATCTGCTGCTGCCTTGTACTTATTGTTAGCATTTTCTAATTTCTGCTTAATTTCTTCTTGAATAGTTTGCACTTCTTCAACAAGGTGCTTTGCTGCCACACTCTTCTTTACACTTTCAGGTAGTTTAGCCAAATCTAGAGCATGCTGGGGAGATTTAGTATAAACCACTGAGAAGGAGACCTCCCAGTAGCATTGTGGGGAGCATTGTTATATTCAAATTCAACTTGGGGAAGGGCATGGTCCCAAGCTTTAGGCTTTATCACTACAAATGCATCTAATAAGATTCCCTAATGTTTTATTCACCACTTCTGTCTACTCATCAGTCTGGGGATGTGCAATGCTACTGAAGTTCAATGAAGTATCAAACATTTTCCATAAGGTAAGCCATAAATGGTTCAAGAATTTTGAATCTCTGTTTGATGTAATAGCCTTTGAAACCCCATGTAGCTTGACAATTTCTCTAAAGAATAGCCTAGCAATGTGGGAGGCATCAAATGTCTTCTTGCATGGTATAAAGCGAGCTATTTTGGAAAAACGGTCCACTACAACCATAACTGAATCCATTCCCCTCTGGGTTTAAGGCAATCCTAATACAAAATCCATGGAGAAGTCCTCCCAAATGTCATTGGGAATAGGTAGGGGAGTATAGAGCCCTATAATTTGACCTATAGAAGTCTAGCGTACATAACACTTCTTACATAATCACATACATCTCTTTTTAACTGGGAGCCAATAATATCGTTCTTTCAACAGCAATTGTCTTATCTCTTTCCAAATGCCCACTGAGCTGAAACTAACAATCTTGCAAACACAGGAGTTCTAAGAATACACAAGCGATTCCCAAAGAAGAGATATCCTTTAGAAATATGAAATTCTCCTGCTGGTTGATTAGAAAGACATTTAACCTATATTTCACAAAACTTACCATCATCAACATATAGCTCCTTCAAACATTCAAGTCCAACTAGCTCTTGCTGCAATGTTACAAGTAGTGTAGCTCTCCTGCTTAAGGCATTTGCAACTTTATTGGAAACACCAGACTTATGCTTCCATACAGAAGTAAACTTCTAGAGGAATGTGGGCCACCTCACATGCATATTACTCAAATGTTTCCGAGTATTAAGAAATTTCAAGGCCTGGTGGTCAGTATACAAAACAAACTTCCTCTGAATCAAATAATGTTTCCAGTACTTCAAAGATCTCACCACAGCATAGAACTCCTGTTCATAAGTAGACCACTTTCTCCTTACATCATTGAGTTTTTCACTAAAGAAAGCAACTAGCCTCCCCTCCTAAGACAATACAGCCCAGATGCCAATGCCACAAGCATCGCATTCCACTTCAAATATTTTCTGAAAAGAAGGTAAGGCTAACACAAGTGCACTGCACAACTTATCCTTAATCAACTGAAAGCTATCTTCTTGCTCCTTTCCCCACTTATATTGTCCTTTCTTCAAACAACCAGTAATAGGGACAACAATGGTACTGGAATTTCTGATAAACCTTTTGTAAAATGTAGCCAACCCATGAAAGCTTTTAACCTCAGTAACATTCTTAGGTGTAGGTCACTTTTGGATCTCCTTTACTTTCTCTTTGTCCACATGGACTCCTTAGGTACCAATGACATAGTCCAGAAATAAAATGCTAGGAGTCATAAAATCACACTTGTTCAAGTGTATGTATAGCTTATTCTCTTAGAGAGCCATAAGCACCTCTTTGAGATAAAATATATGATCTTCTTCACACTTGCTATAAATGAGAATATCGTCAAAGTACACTACAACAAACTTGCTAATAAATGGTTGAAGCACCTGATTCATCAACCGCATGAATGTACTTGGTGCATTTGACAACCCAAATGGCATGACAAGCCATTCAAAGAGCCCCTCTTTGGTTTTAAAGGTCGTCTTCCACTTATCTCCTGCCCTGATTCTAATTTAGTGATAACCACTCCTTTAAGTCTATTTTAGAAAACACTTTAGACACCTCAAGCATGTCATCCAATCTTGGAATAAGAAATATGTACTTCACTGTTATGTGATTAATAGCCTTGTTATCTATACGCATTCTCCAACTCCCATCTTTCTTAAGAGTAAGCAATGTTGGCACTGCACACGGGCTAACACTTTTCTTATAAGTCCTTTCCTCAACAAATCTCTTTAAGGCTCATTATGTAATGTGGCAAATTAGGCAAACTAGCCCCAGGGATATCTAGTGCTGAATGTCTCTAACTAGGAGCAGTTGGCTGGAAAGTTCTTCAAATAACAATTCACTAAAATTTGAAGTAGATGTTCCACCTTCTTTGGAATTTTCTTAACTACCTATTGTTGCACTGGGGATGGTAAATACATGATTAAAATAGGATGAATCTCTTGTGACTCCTTGGCATCCTCCTCAAACTCCTTCTCAATCTTTGATATAATAGGAAAAGTTCTCTCCTCCACTTTGGAAGTTTTGGGACTAGCACTGGTACCCTTAGAGGCATAATAGCTATGTTATGTCTATTCCACTGAAACAAGCAAACATTATCTCTCTTTTTATAAGTGATGCCCATATCATACTGCCAGGGTATTCCTAACAACACATGGGCCGCATCCATATCAATGACATCACAATACACATAATCATAATAATGCTTCCCAATATTGATAGGAACTCTGAACAGCTCAGAAACCTTCTCACTAAGGCCTTTCTTTACCCAACCAATCATATAAGGGTGAGGGTGTGGCTTAATAGGCAAGCCCAGGTGGTCAACTAATTTTCTTGAAACAAAATTATCGCTATTACTATTATCAACAATTAAATTGCACACTTAACCTCTAATGCTGCATAATGATTGGAAAATATTATGTCTTTGGGAAGGCTCTCATCGGGGTAAGGAGTAAAGAATTCTTTGGACAATTAAATTAAGTCTCTCCCCATTGTAATTATCTCCTCCAGCTACGTTATATACCTTATCATCAAATTCTAATTGCCCCTGGCCCTTTTCGTCTTCTTCAGGATCCATTAAATTAACGAATTTCCTAGAAGGGAATTTATTTGGCTTATGCCATGGTTGCCTGCATCTATAACATTTCATTGTAGCAGCTTTGGAGTACAGATTAATTCCCTTGGAGGTATCCTGATTGGAAGACTACTTACCCCACCTTCCTCGACCAGAACCACCACCACTAGCTTCCTTAAACTGAGATGTAAGGGCCTTCTGGAATTGGTCTGGTACATTAGATTGTGATGCTTGACCTTTCCCAGAATAGACACTACCCTCACTCCACTTCTTTTTGGAGTATGTCTGCATACTACTGGACTTCTTCGTCCACTCTACCTTCAATGCCATATTACAAGCTTCATCAACATTCCAAAAGGTTTGAAGTTCGACCTTCTCTCTAATTTCTACTTTCAAACCACCTAAGTATCTTGCCACCCTCTGTTTCATTCAAATTATTACGAATAGATAATCTATTGAACTCGGATGTGTAATCAGTCACTGACTTACTACCTTGAGCACAACTCTGATACATACGAAATAAGTGTTGCTCATAATCAAGGGGTAGAAACTTGATCATCAACTTCTGCTTCATCTTTCTCTAGGTCCTAATGGGTTACTTCCCATGCCTCATTCTATTTTGCTGTAGTTGATACCATCAGACTGCGGCTCCACTCTTAAATTTATAGGCCACCCATTTCACTATCTTACTCTCAGGTACCTCCATCATTTCGAAAAACCTCTCAACCTCTGACAACTAGTCTAAAAATTCTTCTATATGCAAGTTATCATTGAAGGTTAAGATGTCTGCCTTAATTTTATTACCTGGGCCTCTATTATTACCCTTATTTCTTTGTTGTTGGGGAGCAAAGACTTCTTCCTTTGTATCCGAACTACTACTAGGTCGCGATTCCTTTGCTGATTAAGGTCGAGTTCGGCCACTAGAGTGCGTAACTCTGCCATTTGTTGCTGCTGTTCACCCATTGCCTCCTTCATGAACCGCCGTTGACCTTTGAGCACTGTTCAGATGGCATTTTCTCCTTGTGATGCACCACTTGAGTGATTCCCGTCTTCCCCCAACAGTTCTAGAACTTGGAAACGCCATGCTCTGATACCAAACTGCAGCAGAGAGGGCCAAAATTGACTTACCGTGCAAACGCAAGAGTGAGCTGAAACTAACAATCTTGCAAATGTAAGATTCTACAAGCAAAGACCCTTTCGGGTTGATAGGGAAAGTGACGAATTACTGTAGCAGAAAACCAAGTCTGATAGTTTTTCATTCTAACGGGAAAATATTACATCAGGTGGTATTTTAGGAAAATTACAAGGGCACGAAGACAATAATGCCCTCCACACTTAACTAGGAATTACAAAAGTAGAAACAGGCTACATGGAAACATATTATAGCAACAGAATAATAACTACTTAGATAACAACAGCAGTACTAATAAAAGGCACACTCATAATTAATTATTTCCTAGACTTCTGAAGATCCAGCTTATCCAAGAACTCCATGGCAGTTTGTTCTATATCAAGTTCTCTCTCCCCCCCTTTCTCTTTGATTAATAATGATTTTATAACTAAAGTGGATTCCACTTTCTTGGCTACTACCAATTTTATTTTTTTTATGCACTTTAATAAGCAATGTCAAATTTATTTAGTACATAATATTCATTTTTGTCAAGGTTTAAATATGTGAATAAAGGTTATTTTTGTCAAATTCAAATTCAAATTGAATTTGACGGAAACCCACAAAACAAAGAAAACACTGAAATTCTCTGATATAATGATCAAACCGACACAATATTACAACACAGAGAACTAAACTGACAACAGCACTGTACAACAAACTAACAGCAACACAACTAGACACGAGAATCACAATATAGTAGTAGACAGACTAGAAAGACAATACAAGATAAACTATTCTAGCACTTCGAGTGGCTAGACACTCCCAATTATCTCCCTCACTCACAACTCCATGTTCTCCTTATGCCATAATCCCCCCCCGGGGTGCACTCTCTGTTTTATCCCCTACTGCATAACTGCATTCCACTCCCCCAACCTCATAGTCTCCATAACCATTCCCTCCTTTCCCCTCTACTTTTATCCTCTGTTCTCCCTGTTCCAGCAGTTCTGCCACCTATCCACACATGACTTCTTTTGGAACTCCTTTTTTTCTAAAATACACTTTATGCCCTTTTTCCCTCTGGGGTCTATCAGAATTCCCACTATTTTAGTATGGATGCCAATCAATGGAATTCAATTGAGTTCCATAAATCATAAGATTTTTTTCAAACATGGGAACTCATTAAATAATTCAATTTAATTGAATTCCCCTGAATGTATTCAATTGATTTCTTAATGGAATTGATTCCTAAAACAAACTCTTATTGTTTTGTTTTTTTGACAATATTTATTCATCTATATGGCTATGTTGTTTGGCATTTATTTTAGCTAGCTTGTAGAATTTTTAGGATTTATGAATATGAATTAACTGACAACCCACTCATGGATGTCAACCAGTCTTAAACAAAATCTAAATTATGGAAGCCTTGGCATTATGTATAAGCTTTTTTAGAATTTCTCATTAAATACAGTTGACATCATTTTGCGTTCTATCTCCTTATATTACCTAAGTTTGCTCTTCTTGAATTTCCTAATTTGGTGTTGATACTAACATAATCCCCAAAGTTTTGCAGCATCTTGACTCAGCAGAAACCTAAAGCTGTGGACCAAATTCAAACTTTCAGTCAGATTGGATTCATCTTACTGCTCATTTGGACACCAATTGCATTAGCACACGACCACCATGTTCATTGATAAAATTCTAGTAGATCAATGAGTTTGACCCAAAATCTGATCAGAACTATACTAAGAAACCCAAATAGCATCACTTCCATTTGTCATGCCAAACAACTCCATGCCCAAATTCTTAAGACCAAGGGAAGATATCACTCTGACAATTCCCTCGTACTTTCAGTCTACTCAACCTTGAACAGTTTACATGATTCAGTTCTTATCTTTGATAGCCTTCAGTCTCCCCCAGCTCTTGCCTGGAAATCTATCATCAAATGCTACACTTTTCATGGCCTTTCCTTTCAATCGTTGGCATCCTTTAATAAAATGCGGGCGTTGGGCATATATCCAGATCAACATGTGTTTCCTTCTGTACTTAAAGCATGCACATTGCTGATGGACTTGAGGTTGGGTGAGTCAGTACATGGGTGCGTCATTCGTCTTGGTATGGATTTTGATTTATTCACAGGTAATGCACTGATGAATATGTATTCAAAATTTCAGAGTTTGGGTAAGTTTCGTAAAAAGAATCTTTCTGCAGAGAAAATGCTTGACAGATTTTCTGAAAGAACGCAAAATGCTAAACTTGAGAGTCATTTAGTTAGATGTATTGGATCAAATAGTGCAATAGTCTCTGATGAATTAGAAGAGAAGGCAAGAATGCAGATTTTTAATAGGAATGCAGAGAGAGTTGATGGTAGTTTAATCTTGAATAATAATAATTCATATGAATCAGTGAACAAATATGAACAACAGGTCCTGAGTATCAATTCTCATGTAAAATATGGTAATGTTAATTTTTTTGTTGATGTTAATCACTTTAATTTTGAAAAGGCAGACATGGCTACTGTGAAAATAGATAGTGTTGGAAAGGTTTTTGAGATGATGCCAACAAGGGATCTTGTTTCCTGGAACACTGTTATTGCTGGAAATGCACAGAATGGGATGTATGAAGAAGCGTTAACCATGGTTAGGGAGATGGGAAATGCAAACTTGAAGCCTGACTCCTTCACGTTGTCAAGCATTCTTCCTATTTTTGCAGAGTATGTTGATGTTATTAAAGGAAAGGAAATTCATGGTTATGCCATCAGACATGGGTTTGATGCAGATGTTTTCATTGGAAGTAGCTTAATTGACATGTATGCTAAATGTACTCAAGTGGAACATTCCCTTCGTGTCTTTCACCTCTTACCTAAACGAGATGCCATTTCATGGAACTCTATCATTGCTGGGTGTGTGCAGAATGGTCAATTTGATCTAGGGCTGTGGTTCTTTCGTCAAATGTTGAAGGCAAGAGTCAAATTAATGCATATTTCTTTCTCAAGTGTCGTACCAGCTTGTGCTCACTTGACAACCCTAAATTTGGGGAAGCAGCTCCATGGATATATAATTAGAATTGGGTTTGATGATAACAAGTTTATAGCAAGCTCTCTGGTGGACATGTATGCCAAATGTGGAAACATTAAGATGGCTAGGCATATTTTTGACCAAATAGAGATGCATGACATGGTGTCATGGACAGCCATCATAATGGGATGTGCACTACATGGCCATGGCCTTGATGCAGTTTGCTTGTTTGAGCAGATGTTAGCAGATGGAGTAGAGCCCAGCTATGTGGCGTTTGTGGCTGTTTTAACTGCATGTAGTCATGCTGGATTGGTAAATGAAGCTTGGAAGTATTTTTATAGTATGGCACGGGATTTTGGTATTGCTCCTGGTCTGGAGCACTATGCTGCTGTTGCTGACCTGCTTGGTAGAGCTGGAAGATTGGAGGAAGCTTATGACTTCATTTCTAGCATGGAAATACAACCAACAGGAAGTGTGTGGTCAACATTGTTGGCTGCTTGTAGAGTTCATAAGAATGTTGAATTAGCAGAAAAGGTTGTTGAAAAGCTATTAATGATTGATCCCGAAAACATGGGTGCTTATGTTTTAATGTCGAACGTATATTCAGCTGCACACAGATGGAAAGACGCTGCAAAATTGAGAATCCATATGAAGAACAGGGGCATAAAAAAGACACCGGCATGCAGCTGGATTGAGGTTAGTAACAAAGTGCATTGCTTTGTGGCTGGAGATGAATCCCATCCTCATTATGACAAAATAAATGAGGCATTGAATGTTTTATTGGAGCTGATGGAGAAAGAAGGTTATGTTCCTGACACAAATCAGGTGCTCCATGATGTTGATGAGGAGCATAAAAGTTACTTATTAGGCACCCACAGTGAGAAACTTGCCATAGCATATGGAATTATTAGCACTCCAGCTGGCACAACTATCCGTATAATAAAGAATATTCGGGTTTGTGTGGACTGCCATATAGCAATTAAATTTATAGCAAAGATTGTTGGGAGGGAAATCATTGTGAGGGATAACAGCCGATTTCACCATTTCAAGAATGGAGCTTGTTCATGTGAAGATTATTGGTGAAATAGCAAGTCAAATTTGTGGCAGAATAAATGGTATTTAACCGAGAATGAGTGCTGAAAGCACACACTACGAGATCAGTTCAAAATATGGCTTGGAACTTGGTCTTCGCTGCTGTTGGAGATTCTTGCAGTAGGAAAGTCATTTTGGAGATGGAGCCTGTTGGTGCTGCAATCCTGATTACGCATGTCCGATATGTCTCAAGCATTAAGATTGAGTTCTTATCACCCACCTCACAGAATCAGACAACCGCTTTTGAACAGTGCTGTGAGTGTTCAATTACTTTTGTAGCATACTGTTGGATTGAACAATTTAGATCTTTTGATGGTGTCTTATGTCTTTAATTGCCTTTTGACCTGCTATATATTGAACACAACTTTAATGAACAATTGTGAAAGGTATGGATTGGAGCGTTGATTGGTAAGCCTTTCCAATATTTGTAATTTTTTTTATGCCAATACAACCGTTCATGAGATTATTTTTGTAGGTTCAGGCTAACAGAAAATGTACAAAGCCTTGTGAACATACTTATTTTGAAAATACCTTTTCTGTTTTTTTTTCCGTGCATCTGGTTTATAAAGTTCAGTTCTGTAGAAACTTTTTAAGTCATTTGATGCCAGCATTACACTTTATGATAGGGATTACTCAGATTATGTATTCTTTTTGTTTTGTTTGATTAGTTCAATGACTTTGTTCCATATGCATGATTTGCTCATGAAAAGTCCCTCACGTCTTATTTTATCTGCTTCCAAGAATAGCAAAGCATGAGTAAGTTGATTAGGAAAGTAATTAAGGAGAGAAAAAAACAGGGGAGTGTTGACTGCTGGCTAATCAAAGAATATTTACCATAAATGTAAGATTGATAGATCTAGGAAATAAATCAGAATTAAGAGATAGAACTAAAGGTGATTGAGTGATTTATAGGAATATTCTCAGATTTTCTGTATCATTCCCCCCTATCTACTAGTATAAATAAAGAGGTTTAGGGGCCAAGGTTGAGCATCTTTGCCGAGCTAGCTGACACATCTTTTGTTGTATTGTCATGATTAACAACAACAAAAAAACTGAACTAAATTGAAAGCTTTTTATCCCCTTGGATCAATTTTCTGAAGTTGCTAATAATGTCTTTTCATGATGTTTTCTGTTTTAGAATATAACTATTTTTAAACAATTTCTCAGCATTTCCTTGATCTTAGTTCATAATTTGATTTCTAATTGCGGCTACCAACCAACCATTCAAAGATTTCTTGTGCTTTTTATCAGAGCAAATGACTAGATTAGCAACTTCTTCTGCTGAGTGAGCTGAGTATTGAGTGTGGCAATTGCAAAGTCTTTAAGTTAGATGCCTTTTGTTAAATTTTCTTAGGTTAATTGCTCTTTCTCAGTATAAATATGACAGTGCTAGTTTGGCATTTCATAAGAAGAAAGAAATGTTTTTTTTTAAATATCTTTGACTGAATTAGATTTGTTACTTACTTCCAATTTAAGTCACTTAACTAGGAAGGCATTCTTCTTTATACTTTATTTTCATTGCAATTTCAATGATCTGACAAAGGTAGTGAAGCAAGTGCCATCACTTCCTGTGAAGTTAAATTAAGAGCTATGTAACTCCATACTTCCGGAACAACTCTCCAATGCAATCATGATGCTGCTCATTCATCTTTAGCCGGGCTTCTGATAAACTCCCAAAGCATTACAGTCAGCCTCTTGGTACAATTATCATCATGCCTTTTCCATTTTTCTGCCTCATGTGGGACTCTCAAATCATATTCTGCTCTTGATCAAGGGAATAATTGTCAATCAAGTTGACCCAACTTTATATTTAACCAAAACAAAATCAAGTGTTGACGATCACCTACTTGAATTATCGTTCTTCATTCATAATTTATTTTCGTTTGATATTTTAAAATGTTGGGTTCTCTGTTTTAGCAGTCATATGTTTTACAAAGTTGTGGAATCAGATACTCTTCAAGTGTTGAAGGACAATGAAAAGGATTCTTCAGTTACCTCAATATGGCTTGCTCATAGAAGATTGTCATCAAGCACTATGATCAGATTTGCAGGCTTCTTTTATTTTAAATTTTTTATCTGCTCAGCTTGTTAAAAGATTGTAATCAAGTATTTCATAGTTTAGCACAGCTTGCTTTCTCTGTTGGTTGTATTTAGCTAGAATAAGCCCCAAGTGATATGAAGTTGTTGGCTCAAGTTAATGATATTATCATATTTCATTTTCAGGAAAAAGAAAAAGAAAAAGCGAAATTGTTCTAGGGTAAATTACATACATTATTAAAATTTACACTTCTAGTTTTAATTTACATAAAAACTTATTCTCTATTAATAAAATGGTGTTTGCTATGCTACGGGGTGGTAGGGCCCTGTTTTTGATTTTTTTAATTTTTAACTTTTAAAATTTTAAGAAATAATTTTTAAATTTTTAAAAGAATTCAAAAAAATTCTAGAACACAAATAATTAAAAATTTTATATACAATACATCTAACTGCAAGAATGAATCTGTAAGAGATTCAATGACTCGTTTGAATGTATAATATATTCATATGTAACTTAAAAATCACCCAATAAACTGTTACCGAAACTTGCACTAAATATATATTTTTCTTATAAGCTTTCAATAGATCAATTCAATGTCCATAAATGATCATTGAAATTTTACATTAAGGATGGTTAACGCAAGTATTTTGAAATTAGAGTGTTAATATAAGTTTTATAAACTTTAAGAGATTTTAATATAAATTAAAATTGGAAGAGATATGAGTATAGGTTTTAAAACCTTTAGAGAAGGTGAATATAATTTACTTCAGTTTTTTTTTTTTTCTCTTTCCTGTATCAGGAGGACCATTTCAGCTTTAGATTTACATTTGTTTCTTTCAGAAACACGAGTCTAATATTTTTTTTTAAGTTGAAACGAGTAACTAGTAAGCTCAATGTGACACAAAATTAATAAAAGTTTATCATATTATTGTTTATATAATTAAACCTAATTTTAATTATACAATTATGTTCTAAAATAACTTGTATCTAGAATTAATCAAGCTCTAATTGAACTGTATGCTCGTATATCACTGGACAGATTTAGATTAATTTATTTGAAGTAAGCAATGTTGAGCCTTAAGCATAATAAAAACTTCCAATCAAATTCATTATCTTTATGTTCAAATTATACTCTAATATCATAGTTTTGACATTGGGAATAAGAATTATCATATTTTTAGTAGTGTTTGGCACATGGATAAGTGTTGTTAGATCTCTTCTCCACTTGAATTTATTTATTTTATCCTAAACAAATCATAGTTCACACCTGACTTGCAGAGATCATCATTCAGTTTTAAAGAAGATGCTTAAAATGAACAATGGAAACTTTACATTGATTTGGCTTGCAAAAGCATGGCCATCAAGAAATGGATCCATCGGTCATGTTGTTAAAATTATGATTGTTTATTTATTTTTAAATGATTACGATGGATAATTTTATTTTGTTTATATATAAATAAAATAAATATACATTATAGCCGTTCAAAAATAAATAAACGATTATGATGGACTGTATGTATGACTGATTATGTTATTTGCTAACCTGGTTGAGTTTGGATCTGGCTAATCATGGGAAAAACTCAAAGACATTTAAATTGTTTCTATTATTTTATCACAACAGAGAACACCAAGGTTTATAGTTCGGATCACTTTATTAAATTGGTTTAATTGTCGAAGCGTTTTGGTTCAGTAAAACTTGACGAACTCCGATGAAACAAAATCAATAATCCAACAATGGGTTTTCATAATTAAGAGCAAATTTTTATTTGTAAGTTATATTTTTATTTTCTTTGATAAATATCAGTAAAATTCAATAATATTCATGTTAAAATTCCAAAATAACTTAAACGTGAGTTGAAAAAGTAATTAAATTCATATTTTTTATTTAATTTATTTTTCTTATATTTCATAACTTACTTTTCTATCATTCTTTAATTTTTAATATTTATTTATACTAATAATTAATTAGTTAGAGTATATATATTTATTATATATGTATATATTTATTGCAAAAATTAACTAATTATTTTATAAATTATAACATCATTCGATTTAATTGTTGACTTAATTGATTGAATTAATTGACCCATAATCTGATAGCCTTTTTAGTTCATTTCCCGAGCCGTTACTTGAATCTTTGATATTTCATAAATCTGAAATATTATTACTATGATTTTTTTTTATTATAAGTATGAATGATTTAATTATTTGTTTTCTTTGACTGTGATTTTATGAATGATTATGATCCTATTGTAAGTTTTGGTATGACTAAGTTTGCTGTATTTTTTCTTTTTTGAAAAAATGGAAATTCAACCCAACAACTCCATTCAATCTAAAATCACTCTGCCAACCCAAAGATGTAGTCTTTAAAGTGTGTCCAACCTAATCTTGAACAATCCTATAATTAAGAAGAAATTATTAAATTCACTTTCTAGTTTCTACAACTATTTTAGGAGCAATGAATCCATAAGGAGTAAATAATTGTTTGCTTCCTTCATATTTATCTTATTTTAAGATTTCACTTTCTTCTTTTATATATTACTATGAGACGCTATTATAAATTAATTTGCTATATCAAATCATAAAATATTTTTTAGAATATAATATAATAATCTTTTAAGTGTGTGTGTGTCCATCAATAATTGTCTCTAGAAATAAGAATTGCCAGTTCCACAAAAGAAAATAAGTGAGAGAGAAGAAATAATAGGCATGTTTGATTACTATTTTATTTATAATAACAAATAAAATCTATTTGACATAATTATTATTATTTTCAGTTTTTAAAATTTTTTTATATTTATAACAAAGGGCAGAGAATAACTTTGAGCTATATATTTTTTGTTATGTTCTATGTTTTCTCTAAAAATAGCACGGAGAAAATAGTTTTTAAAGAAAATTTTCAAACAAAATTTATTTATTATTTATTTTTTGTTTTAGGAATTTTTTAAAACCGTTTTCAAAGAACTTAAATGAAAACAATTAAAGCAACCCATAAGTTTATTGTAACAATTTTCAAACAAATTTCTTTTAGGAAATTTCGTCACAAATAAACAGTTAAAAGGAGGATAATAAAAAGCCATATCAACCTCTAATAGTTAAAATTAATGAAAATAAATTTTAACATTTAAAATTTACATAATCAATATCAATAACTATAATAGAAATAGACATGAAAACCCATTATCATTTAATTTGATTACTTTTATCGTTTTTAACAAAGTTAATCATAAAATCATCATCTAATATTACCTAAATTATCAACTTTTTATTTATAGAATACATAAAAAACAGCCACTTGTATAAAACCATAATTTCCTTATGTTATCAAAGGCAATTCATTCTCTCATTGTCACTCATCTCTGTCATATTGATACCTTTCAGAGAATCATAGATCTCTAAATAAATTATTTTATTCTGTCCTCAAATACTTCATTGATTTTACTTTTTTTAATGATGTTCTAAGACTATTTTTAGAATTAAAAATAAATAAAAAATTTCTTGAAATTGCTAAAATCACTTGAATGAATCTAAAACAACCAGCATCATATACATAAACTAAGCAAAACTGAGGTTGAGATATCATCATGGAAGCATAGCAGAGTTGAATTCATGGTGGAAAAACAAATATATTTACAAATTTTCCTGATAGAAATCAAACATTCAAGGAGAATTCGAATTCGATACACAGCTTCTCTCAGTAACAACTATGAAAATTTACATAGAATATGAAGAAAGCAATGTGGGGGAGGAGATCACAACTGAGCCTAAATGTTCAAAGAAAAGCAGCAGCAAGCACAATCACAATATTTCACCATCATCTTTCCCATGCCCTAATATAAAACTGTTTGTTCAGAAACAAAAGCTAAACCCTGCATCAGTCTCACTATTTCAGCTGTATCATCCAGATAGTACTTGGCCTTGCTCGGCTTTCGGCCAACAGTGCAGGCAAACACTTCAGCCCTGGGTGCCATAGAAGGACCAGCCATGGAACTGGTGATTACCTCAAACATGTCTTCATCCGACCGGTCATCTCCTATGCACAAAACAAAATCAGGTGATATTCCATTTTCTTGCATTGTGGAAAGTAGGCGTTTCGCCACGAGCCCCTTGCTCACACCCTGCAAGAAAATAGGTATTAGAGGCTGTATTTAAAACAATGAAACTGAGTATCTGAACTTGTCATTTCCCAAACACATCACTAGAAGAGTCATGCTTACTTATAAAATCTTTTATTCACAAACTCTGTACAAACTACTATAGTGACCACATCTGAATTCAAGTTATCTCAATTAAACTTTTTTTATATGCAGCTACCTCAGCAGTTTGTAAATGAAGTCTCTGTGTACGGTAACCAGAAAATGGGAGCAAAAAGAAAGAGTACCTTTAACAATAGTATGTCATGTGTCTATATAGCAGTCTAACAATCAACGCAACTCTCTAGAAGGGCTTTACCCTTAATTGCCATTTATATTCTTTTACAACAAAACAACTTCCATCCAAGAAAAAAGAAGAAGCTAAGTTCAATTAGTGGTAAAATCCAATATTATGAAGAATTCTAGAGTTAGATTAACATTCAACGTCAATGAAGGATTGGACTATATAACAGTCTCTTCTATTCATCTCTTCTTATTTCCCCCCCCAATATTTCATACCCTTAATTTTCTAGGTATTGATAAAACCCTAAATTCCGGTACTCTTTGATTGGGTTTATCAACCATACTAATGGATTATTCTTCGAAAATAAGACTTTTTATGGATAAAGTTCCCCAAGCCTACCAGACTTTACATCTAAAATTAGCTGATGCAAAACTGAAAAACTAAAGACATGTAGCAGAACATTAAAATCAAAGAGAAACTGATTTAACCTCATTCTGTAAATGTTATACCAACCTGTGGTTTTAACCTCTACAGTATTCTGGTCAATCTTGACAGTAACCGGTGATAGTTTAATTAGTAGAAAGATCCAATAAGATCAAGAATTCTAGACTTTAGATTGTAATTCACAAGGCAAGGAAGGATTGGACTGGGTAATAGGCTTTCTTCTTTCCATCTCCTTATCTTTCCCAACTATTTGATACCCGTGTTTTTCTTGGCATTGATAAACCTTAAAATCCACTTCACACAGCACCACCTACGTATCTTGATTGGGTTAATCAGCTGTACTATACACATATAAGTCAATCTGAACACTAAAGGATTTTTTTTTTTCCAACTTAAGACTCATTATGATTAAATTTCCCCAAACTTACCAGACTTGTATATCTAAAATTAGCTGATGCAAAATTGAAAAATTGAAGACATGTTGCTGAACATTAAAATCCAAGAGAACTGGTTTATTTTAACCAAATTCTGCAAATTTTATACACACCTGTGGTTTAACCTCTACAACATTCTGGCCACTCTTGACAGTAACTGGTTCATTTGCGAGAACACTTTCAAGATGATCAAGAAGTTCCTTAGCTTGGCATGAACCAAAATCTGGATCTGCATCCTCATAGGACCAGACAAGTGAAGTCTCTTTATCTTCAATGGTGGATCCATCAGTTGTTTCAGTATAAAGCTTCATCACAGGCTCTGCTATCTGTTTCCAACTACAGTCTGTTGCAGGTCCACATGTTTCCCATTCTGCATCTCGGTTCAGTCTGAAGCCATACAATCAGTCGGGTTAACCATAACAAAATAGACTGAATTATTTTTTTGGTGCCTTCAAAAGTACTGTATTCCATTGCAGTACCTTTCGATATTTTACTTTTCTCTCTAGTGCTAGTCTGAGGCGCCAGTCTTCCAGAGAAGAAAGTAAATTTCATGAGGCACTATTCTGGAATACTGTCTTTGAAGGCACCTAAATGGACTTATCTCTAAAAAAATACCCCAACGAAAGCATCAAAACTAGCAAAAGTCAGAAGTCTATGTAATTTACCTTAGAAAGTAACCATGCTCAGCTGCAAGTCCCAGATTCTCACAAGGAGAAAACCATTCAGCAAGTGTTTTCCGGCTTCTAGCGCTGACAAGAAAAACCATGTTGTTCTTATCTCTACACAAGCTATTAAGAACTTCAATAGATTTACTGGTTGGGCTCTTATCAATGGAAGCCTGGGGCATTAGTGTACCATCATAATCTAGAAGGATTGCCCGAGTTGATGTCCTCTTGTAAGCTGAAACTATGTGCTCCATTGAGAGCTTCCTGAAGTTTGGATCAAGTGCTACAACTCTAAAACTTAATCCAAACCCAATTCCCCACCATCTTCGCCGGACATGATCACTACAGGTCCTTTCCAAATCTTGCAAGAAGCTACGAGCCCAGTACCCAACATCATGAGTACTAACATATCTATAATGCTTCTCATGCCTAAGCTGTTTCTCTGAATCAGGCATTTCCAAGGCAGAGTCCATTGCATCTGCTACTGCATCAATATTCCATGGGTTCACTCTGATTGCTCCACTTAAAGATGGAGAACAGCCAATGAACTCAGAAACAACTAACATGCTCTTCTTAGGGGAGGAAGCTAGTCCCAAAACTTTATCCAACTTGTCATTTCCTTGCCTGCTGATTATATATTCATATGGTATGAGATTCATTCCATCCCTCACTGCAGTGACTAAACAACACTCAGCAACAACGTAGTAGGCAACTTTCTCATAAAACTTGAGTGGCTCCTCAATCAGAATCACAGGATCATACCCAGGTTTCCCAAATTTTTCATTAATCCTTTTTACTGTCGCCTTTGTCTCAGCTTGCACTTCTTTCACATCTTTCCCTCGCCCCCGGGCAGGGTTAGCAATCTGCACCAATACAACCTTTCCTTGACACTCTGTGTGCTGAATGAGAAGCTGCTCCATGGCCAATAGCTTCAAACTTATTCCCTTAAAGATATCCATGTCATCCACCCCAAGCAACATTGTCCTGCCTCGGTCTGAAAACTGTCTAATGAGCTCAGCAACCTTTTCTTCAGTCTTTGGGAGGCTCAAGACTGACTGAAGCTGACCCATGTGTATACCAACAGGAAGGATTTTGATACTAACAGTCCTACCATAATACTCTAGCCCGATATAACCCCGTTTTGATTCGTAGGTAAGACCAAGCATCCGGCTACAACAGGAGAGGAAATGGCGAGCATAATCAAACGTGTGGAACCCTATCAAATCTGAATTCAGGAGGGCTCTCAAGAGCTCTTCCCTAATAGGCAATGTCTTATAAATTTCTGATGAAGGGAACGGGCTATGGAGGAAGAATCCAAGTTTCACTCTGTTAAATCTCTTCCTCAAGAATGTTGGTAACACCATCAGATGATAATCATGTATCCACACATAATCATCTTCTGGGTTAATCACTTCCATAATCCTATCAGCAAAAATCTTATTGACTGAGACATAAGCTTGCCACAGTGACCTATTAAACCTACCACCAAGGTCTGGTGACAGAGGCAGCATATAGTGAAAGAGTGGCCATAACTGTTGCTTGCAAAAGCCATGATAGTATCTGGTAAACAGATCAGGTGGGAGAAAAGTAGGGACACATTTAAAGCTCTCAAGAAGGATCTGTGAAACCTCATCTTGCTCATTTGGGTGGATTTCTTCCTTCAGGCACCCAACATAAATAACCTCAATATCATCGTCCCCTAACCCATCTTTCAATTGGAGGAGAAGGGAATTCTCATCCCAATTGAAAAACCAATTCCTATTACCATCTGGCTTCCTCTGAGCCCTTATAGGGAGCTGATTAGCCACTATTATGATTCTGTCTCGATGGACAGATGAAGAAGAAGGGTCAGAGCTCACACTATCCACTGGGTCATCATCAACATCAGATATCAAGCCAGCCACAGTCATAATCCTTGGAATCCTCCGGCTCATGCACCCAAATGATGGAGAGTCGCCGGAGGCTAGCTCCAATAGATTTGAATAAGATCTTGACACCATTCTTAGAATCACAAAGCTAACACTAACTAATCACTGTTTCAAGAATCAAAACACTATACCCAGATAACAGAAACGTTCCATACAAGGTAATTCTCACTATCAGGAAGCAGCCATCGCTGATCTTCTCAACGCGTTCACCAAACTTGTTTAGCCAGAAAAGTAAATCCAAATCAACAAAATAGGCTGCCAAGAAATAATTTGAAGGGTAGAAAAATGAGTTTTCAGTTGCGGGTCAGATAATACTAGTCTTGAATTGTGTGAATGAGAAATTGCAGAGCATGAAATGGGGAAAGGGAGATGGTCAGTTTATGATGAACAAAACTAGAAAGCATTAAAAGGGATAGAAGAACTTGCTTGAAGAAAAGCTTGGAGAAATGGATCAAAGCAAGAGATAGATACACCATGTAGTTACTTGTAATCCAGATAAGAGGGAACAAAAGGGATGGAATAGATTCAGATCAAATACAGCTAAGACAATGAACAGCAACCAAACAATCCACCAGAGATGGTTGTCATATAGAAGCAGAGAACTTCAGGGTACAGAGAAAAAGAAAGAAAAAGAAAAGAACAAAACAAAACAAGAACCCAACTTGAATAAAGAAACGGCTGAGGAAATTACCAGTTTTGTTGAGATTTGAATTCCATTTTCTCTTTCCTTTTGATTGGATAGGTAGAAAATTTGGAATCCAGATAAAACGTTGGAGAGGAAAAATCTAATCCAGATAGTGGTGAAGAATATGAGAAAAAAAAAACTAAAATTTATGTATTAAAAATCAAAGAAAACCTTAAATTATCTTTTGGTAGCTTTATGGAGCTTTCTCACTGATCAGTATTGCCCTCCACATCCTCTCTCTCTCTCTCTCTCTCTCTCTCTCTCTCTCCACTGAGCAGAGACAGCATATCACAGCATGATATTTTTGGAAGCTCACTAGTTTTTATGGGTCAACAACTTCAATTTTTTTCTCGTTTTGCCTAACTTGAAAACAAGAAGGAACTCTCACCTTTGGATCAGTCAACAAGAGATAAAGTAATCCACATCAACGTTGAAGAACTATGGAAGTCTATGATCTGCGAAGAACCAGATAATCTCCGGACCTCAACCTTATCCCTTGTCCTTTGGTAAGTCCGCCACGAGGCATCATGCTTCGTGTGGGGACCCACTCAAGGAGCTTGTCCGAAATTAGCTGTCAATCTCGTGCATCGCGCCACGTGTCGAACTACTATTCGCTTGTGCAGCTCCCATGGTCGACGTGGCGAGTTACCGACGCTTCATTGACAGCACAGGAACCTAGCTTCGAGATTCGTGCCTCGGTTTGACCATTTATCGGATATCTCCGACAAAAGTAGTATTCTGGTGTTTCAGCAACAGGTTAACGTTCTCTATGGTACCAATTAGAAACCGCCATGTCAGACAAAGATGAGAAGAATCAATTTGATTGGTCTAACCGGGTTCGAGTGGATAAGCTGGAATTGCAAAACGAACGCGTGGAAATCTCGGGCCACGCGACCTTGATTTTGGAGCCCCGACCCACCACCGTGGACAGCTGGACGCCGCATTGACCTATTAACCACGTCATCGTTGGGACCCACCACCCCACACTCCCATGAGTCCAACTTGTATTTAATTAAAGATTAAAACGCTTTTTTTGAAACATTATCTGAATAATTAATTTTAAAAAATTAAACATATTGTACAATTTTTATAATTAAATAATATTATTTGTACGATATATATTATACAGAGGGTCAATAACTCTATTGAGATGCTCACTTTTTCCCAACATGCAAATGCAAAGAAGACTATGCATGCATTTTTTTATAGGGTAAGGTTATGGTTCTATAATATATATTGAATTATAATTTAAATAATTTATTAAAAGATATTATTTGCATTAAACTGTTTACATTATAAAATTTTATTAAAAAATCCAGAATTTTGTTTTAGTTATTTAAGATTTTTATTGCAATTTTTATAATCACTTTTATGCCATTTTTTATATAGTTTTCAATTTATCAAATTGTTTTAATTTGTGTTTGGCTTTTGAATAATTTACTCAAAGTTAGTTAAAAATAGTGAAAAAAAATAAAAAAGTTCTCTTATTTTTTTTATCCTATGTTATCAACTTTGAATCTTTTTTTTTTTTTTGGCCAATATCAATTCAATCTTTGAATATATAAAATTTTTGAATAAACTCTTAATATTTGATCAAATCAATTATGATTTAAAATGTATTCATATAATATTTTGAATATTTCACCCAAAAAATTATTCTTATAATAATCAATTTATTTTAAACCATTAACTAGATTATTTATTTTTGGTTTAGACTATTTATTTACCTATAACAACTTTTACATTTTGTTTTCCATTACATTTAAAAAAATTTCAAATTTCAAAGAACTAATTATTATTAGAAATTTTATTTCAAATTTCAAAAGGTTAATTATTATTAAATATTTATTGAATACTTTATACTTTGTTTTTATATATGTAATGGGGCATAGTCCAAACAATTGGATACTTTTATCTTGTTCAATAGGCACTGTTTTTTTTGGTTTCATCTCACATGTTTTAATAAATAAGAAATATTATTATTTTATTTAAAATTTTAAAAAACAATTAAAATAATAGACTATTTTATGTTTTTGAAGGATTAGAGCGGATAAGCACGGGGAAGCGGTTAGGTAAGGAAGAAGACGATAAGGACACGTGGTAGAAGGAAAAGACAACACGTGTTTTATGTTTTTGTATTTTTAAAAAATCGTACAGAAAAGGACAAGAGGAACCGGACGTAGGGACCAGGCTGGGCGGCAATTTCACATTTCTCAATTCTCAAGTGGATAAGGTTTCTCTTTGTCTTCGCTATTTTATAATTACTTTTTATTTAAATTTCCATGAAGATAAACACGGAGGTATTTGCATCGGTGTGGTGGCAACGTATGAGAGATGATGGGCAGTCAAGCGTGGAGTCTCCTGACCGTTGGATTCGGATGAGAAATCAAAATCAGGGGAGGATCGGACGGGTGGGGAAAGAATGGAGTAAAAGGACAAAAAAGATATTAAAGGACAGTTGGGTTGCTGTCAAAGGGGAAAGAACATGAAGGGAGTAGGGGAAGACTCCGGTGCGAACATGGGTACGATGTTAGGTGTACCTGCAAGAAAGAGGTCCCCTTTGCACCTTCCTCGTCGTCTCCTTTAAATTTAATATTTTTGTTTTTTATTTGTTAAAGATAAACTGCACTTCCATGCAGCTTCCAACATTTTTTATATAAAAAATTTAAAAATTTAAAAAATAAATTTATCAGCCAAACCAACGAAACTTAAAAAAAAAAGTTTCAAATAAATGAAAAGTATTTTTATTAGAGTTTTGTTATTTTTAGATAAAGAATAACTCATAAAATTTATAAAATAACTCATACAATTTATAAAGTGTTTATTAAATATAACACTCTTTTTTATATCTCTTTTCTCTCTCTTAGTTATACGATCAATAATTTTTCACATAAATATTTTATGATACCAACATTTCTTTTTTATAATTTGATAAATTGAAACACAAGTTAAACTTAAGAATTGTCAAAAAAAAATTGTATCTAAATTTAATCACTGATATTACAAAATTACAAACCTAGAGTTTTCAAAATTCTAAAACATGGGCATTCCCGAGACACATTTCTACAATAGATAATTAACATGTTTGGATCTATGAAACGTATTAAATTATTATTAAGTAAATTTTAATAAATTATGCATAAATTATAAAAATTAAATGACCTTATTTGAATTTAAATAATTTAATAAATACGTATGGGTTGCAAATAATGTGTAAGTAGATTATTATTATTATTATTATTATTATTACTATTATTACTACTACTACTATAAATATTTTTTTCAGTTTGATAATATATAATAATAATTTTTATTTTAAAAATAATATTTGACTTTTTAATATATTTTGATTTTATAATTATATATTTTTAAGGTTAAATTGATATTTTTATATATTTAAAAAAAAGTATCATTTAAAAATAATATCAAATAGTATATTAAAAAAGTTAAGATAATTTAGGCATGTTATTCTATATATACTGTTTTCTCCACAGTCAAAGTATAAAAGCAGATCCAATTGCACTCTCTTTATTAATTATTAATACAGCAACTTCTTTTACTATTATTCTAGTGTTTATAAATTGATATTTTTAATAGAAAATAATACGACTAGAACCAAGATTTTTATCGAAATGATTGCAAAATTCAAATAATTAAATCCATTTCCACTTCATCTTTTACCAGCACGTTTTATTAATACTTTTTATTCCTTTTAGTTTTAGCTTTGCTTTTTTCCACTTGAAATTCTTGGATGTCAAAATTTACCTAATTACAATTTTAATAGGTAAAACTTAAAATTGTATAAATCATTTTTTTCACTTTCAAAATCATAATATTCTCGCTGTTTATAAAAGTAAAGGGAGTAATTGTATACTTTTAAAATTAATATACTAAAACGGTAATTAGGTTAAATTATAAGAATTTTTTTTTTTTAATTTTCTTACTGATCACTCCAAAAAAAAACTATATATATATATATAGATAGGGCATGACTCTTACCAAACCTTCCAAAAGGGCAATGGGTGGGTAGCTTTGGCTTTCATTTGGAAAATTGACTTCATATGTCAACTATTGTTTTAAAATATAATAATGTTATTAATACAAAATTCATTTACAAATTATACATAAATTGTTGAATGATTGTACGTATTTGAATTTGGTCCTCTCTTTTTTTGTCAAATTTACTGTCGTCACCTTATCAAGTTGTGAACAATTTATGACTAACTTTTTATAAATAATATTACTCTTTAAAATAATGTTACTTGCTATTCTATATTAAAAATTACAAATTTATGTTGAGTATAAACTTTTTTAAGGTATTTTTTTTATACTTTTTAAAGTGCACATGTACTTTTTTGTAAAGCAACTTAAGAGATGATTATTAAAATCATTTTAATTTCAGACAAATAACATAATGTAAAAACTTAATTTTAACAATTTTTAAAATCTCAACTATTATCTTTTTTTAAATTTAAAAAATTAATTTCAATTTATAATATATTTTAATTTTAGATACTCACACGTGGTACCAAACATTAATGTTAATGAAAATGTAATTTACAAAAACTTTTATCGCATATGTTTTAAAAAATATTTAATATTTTCATTTGTCAAAAAAAACTAATTTTTCTTAAACAGAATTACAACATCTACCACATATAATAGTTTTTAAAAGCCATAAGATTTTTAAATGAATAAGCATTTATTAGTCTAATCCAATTCTATAAATTATATTCTCAAGTTTTGTCTCCTATATATTGTATTGTAGTTGAAAATGGTAGGGGCAACGTGAAGATAATCTAAATTATGAGGCTGCATTCGTTGAAATGTTATTTGAGATAAGATAAGATAAGATCCATCATATGTATGACTTTTTTATCTCTTTATTGTATAGGAATTTATTTCACCATAATAATATATAGTGCAACTACTTTTTGCTTATCTGATTTGTCATTTCTTTAGAATTTTTTGGATTGATAAATTCTTTATTAAAAAATTATCTTTGGATGTCTATTATGGATAGTATTCTAAAATGAATAATGATTTTCATATACTATTTTTTATATTTTATATTTTATTATTATATATTACTTATTATTATATATTATAATTATTATTTTATAATATATTAATAGTTAAAAATGAGGTATAAAAAATTATGTAGATTTCTCTTCTAAAATAGTATTTAATATATGTTTAGCGTAATTTTTATATCTTTTCAAGTAGAGATAGACTTGCAAGATTGTTATGTTGGTAGTGCTTAATTAGCTTCTTGATTCTCAACGAATTGAGTGAAAGATTGTTATATTAATCTGAAATAGTTTATGAATGTACGTTCAAGTAAAGATGATGGAATGTTAAGTAAAGTGAGGGTGTTGATTATTTTGAAAGGTACCATTTGCCCCACTCAATTCAAGTACAAATTTTATATTTTAAAAAAAAAAAAAAAAAAAAAAAAATATATATATATATATATATATATATATATATATATATCTTATGAGAAAAGTTGTTTATTATGAAAGGTGAGAAGATCAATTAATGATCGTCAGATCAAAATTAATGGTTCAAATTGTTCATTAAAAGTCACGTATTTCGCATGTGACAATTCATTAAAAATGTATGTGCCACTCACGTGACTTTTAATGAACAATATGAGTTATTGATTTTTGATCCAACGATCATTAATTACTCCTCTCGCCTCTCATAATAAATCACTCATCTCATAAGATACATCCCCTATATATATATATATACACTTTCTCAACTTTTTTTTTCTAAGTTTATCTTTTCAATATATTTTTAACTAATAAAATAATTAATATACTTGAAAATGATATCAATTCTTTTATTAAAATTTATTTATAAATTAATACACACTTAAAACTAATTTTTTAATGTACACTTAAAGCTAATTCTTTAGTGAAATAACCACGCACTTTAATATTTATAAATTTAATTAACTAAATTTATAATAAAAAAATATTTTTGATAATATAATAATTATAATTTTTAGACTGTAGTTATTTTTTTATAACATTTTGGCTTATTCAAATGAGAAATTTAATAAAGAACACACAGTCCAGCATGTATATCTCATAAATATATTTGTTGGAAATATGGTGTTTAAGAAACACCAAGCTAAAATAGGCTGCTTCATAATCTATACTCTATTTGATCATAATAAGATCTGGATGTAAAATATCTCAATTAAAAATATGCAACATTTATGACTTAACAATTGGAGTATACCGTATTAAAAATTTAATTTAATTGATAAACAACATTAGTACTTTGTTTTTTTAGGGAACTTTTGCTTTCTCACCCCTACTTTTTTATTTGTTATTGTAATTTTTTTTAATTTATTAATTTAACATTTTGTACTCACAATTATTTCATTCGTTTTAAATTATTTGTTGTTTAAGATAATGACACAAGAATTAAAATAACTATTAAATAGTTTCAATTCTAATAAAAAATAAGTGTACTTGACTAAATTACCCTTATTAAAGTCAATTTAAATTTTTGTTATTACTCTATTGAAAATAATAATAAATATGAATAATATTAAAAAAATAATAATTAATGTTTCATTGGTAATGTAAAACGACAGATAATTTGAAATAAAATAAAACTTCTAAAACGACAGATAATTTAAAACGGAGGGAGTGTCATAATTTAGTCAAATTATATTTTATCATTTAATTAAATATTAAATATAACTATTTTAAATAATATTCTCTCTATTTCAAATTATCTATCGTTTAAAAAATAATACAAGAATTAAAATAGTTATTAAATAGTCTCAATTCTAATAAAAAATAATTATACTTGATTAAATTATTCTTATTAAAATTAACTTAAACTCTTGGTACTATTTTATTAAAGATAATAATAAATAAAAATAATGTTAAAAAAATAATTAATGTTTTATTAATAATGTAAAATAATAAATAATTTAAAACAAAATAAAATTTTTAAAATAATAAATAATTTAAAACTTAAAAAATATAAGTTAGTCTTATAATAAAAAAATTAATAAAAATAATAAATAATAATTTATACAAAATAATATAAATATCTTTTCTCTTTCCATCTTTGAGTTATAAGCAGTAAGCACCATTGCCCAACGCCACTCCACCGAACACAACCGCCATTTCTCCTTCTTTCCTAACTCTCTTCCTTTTCTGAGACCTCAACCTCACTGCACCTCCTCACCTCAACTCAACTCCAAGAGCCACACTACCATTAAAGAGGCTCAAAGGTTTACCTTGTATAGAGCCATTCCTTGCTTTGAGTGATTCCTAAAATTGGTTGTTACTGTTCATCATTCTTGGTAAGCTAGATATTGCTAGCTAGCCACCTTATGCATCCGCGTTCTTCAAGAATTTGGGAAGTTTTCCTTTCAAGTTCTTTGGTTCTAGCCGAATTTATTATATAAAATGACATAAATATTTTAAAATCATCTCCTTCTTTGCTTGCTGCAAGTCAATGGAGGGGAGATGGAGGAAGAGAGAGAAAGAGGAAGAGTTGAGAGGGTCTGGGTACTTCCCCCCCCCCCCCTTTTGCGTGATGCAAGGAAAAGAAGAAGAGATTAGGGGTGAGTCTTTGGTTAAAGGTATTATAAGAAAATAAAAATTTAAGTTAATTAAAGATTTTTATTTATTTTTAGAATATTTATATTATTTTATATAATAAATTTTTTATTTTTATTAAATTTGTTATCACATAATTAATATATATTAATTAAAATTATTAAATTTAATATCTAATTAAATGATAAGGTGTAATATATTAAAAAAAGATTATAATAACGTAAAAATGTAAAAAATGCAAATCCTCCTTCTTTTTAAATCTAAATTTGATAATAATTGTACTGATATGTAGCACCAACCAAACTTAAAAAAATTCTTATCCTTCTGAATTGAGATACATGATTTGAAGTACCTAGCTAAGACTTTTTATCAAATGCATGATATCATTTAAAGTGAAAATTGGTATTTGTAAAATAATTAAAGTACATAATAAATGATCAATAATAAAAAAATGTATAAATTTAAATTTTAAAATTTAAAATTAATACAGTATTATCAACTAAATAAAAATTCATAAATATTTATTTAAGAATACACTCTCTTAATTTTCTTAAGTGTTTTTAGAAATATTTTATTTTTAAATAATGTCTTAAGTAATTTATTTTTCTTTTTTAATATCTCATATAATTTATAGCATTGCCTAATAATAATATTAAAAAAATAAGATATCATAAGATATTATTCTAAATGCCGTTGCCCTAGATGTAAAACAAAATAATTTACTTATCTTTTTTATAATATACCTACTTACATTTTATATATATTAAAATATATACAAAAATTTAATAAGAAGCCAAATTTCAATATAGCAATAACTCATATCATCAGTGCACAAAAGAGTTGATATTAATTTTAAACTTTAATTTAGCTTTGTTTATATAGGATTATTTTGAGAATAAGTGATTTTTTAAAAAAATAAGTCATTCTTAAAAAAACTGTTTGTTTGTTTTAGTTTCTTTAAAAAAAAAGGAATTTTTTTTCTTTTAAAGGAACTCAAATTTTTGACTTCCTTTATAAGAAAAAGTTGATAGATAAGAGAAAATATTATTTTATTATTTTATTTAAAAATATTTTTTAATTACTATATTTAAATATAAAATAACTTTTATTTTAAAAAAAATATAAAAAATTTTATTTAATAAATTCAAACAAACATCTCGTAAATAACCTAATTTAAAGAAACTTGAGTAGGGAATTTGACAAGAATTTATGCCCACTAGCTCGCTAAAAATAGTACAAACAATTATTGAGACCACTCTTTCCATCAAAGGATCGAAAGAATAATGATTTAGAATTTCACAGGTAATTTGGTTTATAAAAGCTAATTTACCTATATTTTCATTCACCTACTATTTGATATTAACAATAATTTTATATTTTTATAAGTGTTGTTTTAAAAATAAAAAAATAAAAATTTATATTATTAAATTTCGAATGAGGTAAAATATTTACCTTAATTCTAAATATTCCACTATATAGGATCATAAGCATGTGATAACAAGTAAATAAATTATTAGATGGATTTAATTTTAAAAATTATAAATTCAGTTAATTATGAATAAATATATAAATTTATTAAAAATAAAAGTTATTAAAAATATGTTTGAATGAGTTTTTTTATTATTAAAAAACACTTTTTAAATAAAAAATATTATTTGGAAGATTATAAAAAAAAAACACAAAGGATTTTTTTTACTTAAAAATTATAATTTCAAATAAAAATTTATGCGATTAACAAAAAAATAACTTTTTATTTTCTTAAAAATATTATTTTATTTTTATATTTTAAAAATACTTTTTAATTATAGTATTTAAATATAAAATTATTTTTATTTTTAATAAAATCTCTTTAGTTAAAGTATTTTTATTAAAAAAAAAGAATTTTTAAACTCATAAAATGAAACCCGACCCATATATGTATATAATTATTTATGATAAACTCAATCTATATTTTCTTTAACAGACTAAATTTATCTAAAAATTTTCCAGGGTCAGGTGCATGTACCAAGATGGCTCCTATCAGCCACTCTCTCTCAAGTTCATGCACATAAGCACATTTGACTTGAAGAAGCAATTATTAATAATAAGTAATTTGGGGGAATTGTGGCTCTTTCCTTTATAAAAGGGCTTTTCAACAAAAGCGGCGATAAATTAAAGACTATATATTAATTTAGCTTTACTTTCCACTATCATCTAGCTAGTGGATATATAGCTTCCCTGTCATCCAATCACCTCTTGACAACTGTCCCTATAACCCACCCAGGATTTCTTGTACTTATGTGTATCGCATTAGCTCCATTGCGTTTTCGAGCTGCAGCATGCAATGTCATTAAGAACCCACCAACACCTAAATTAATTATAATCTATTTATATGAGATCCTTAACTTTTTTATTATATTATGAAAGTTAACCATTTTTATATTTTTTAATAGATTAATAAATTATTTTTAAATAATATAAAAATAAAAATATTTTTATTTTTATTTTTATTTAAAAAATTAATAAATGTAAAGACATTTAGTTTATTTAACTACTTTTTCAAAATTTTCATTTTAAAAAAAAGTACTTGAGTGCTCTTTATATTATTGTGTTGTTTAAATACTAATTAAAATTTTTTATATTTGTTGTGTTTTTTAAAAATAAATGGATAATTTTTTTCTTCTGACTAAATTTCTCATTAAATTAAGATAAGATTTATTAAAATATATAATTAATGTTTTTAATAAATTATTTTAATCTCACTTAAAATTTTATAATATAATATTTAATATTCATTTTGAGCTTTTGCTTATAAAATCATATTTAATTTTCTTATAAAAATATAAAAAGATTAATTTATTAGTATTTCTCATTTATATATTATATTAATATTAAAATTAAATAAATTAAAATTAAATATTACTTAAAAAATAAATACAAATATCAAAATAATTCATATTAGAATTTTCTTATCAAGTTAAAAAAATCTAAAAATTAATGTCTATCAATCTCTGTCAAGTTGAAGTGACCTTCAAAGCATATATAGTCTATGTAGTCTATGATTTGAATAGCACAAATTATGCAATTGGATAAGAGTGGGTGTACCAAATAGAATACTAAATGGGTTACCAAAAAAAAAAAAGTTAGAATTATTAAAGGAAGTTCTTGGATTGGATAGGATTTGGTGAGAGTGTGGTGGTTCATGGGCTATTAGTTTTTGTTCATTTTGTTTATTTATTAATTTATTGATGAGGAGACACTATAATAATAACCATTTATTTATGTCCTAAAAGCATAACCATTATCTTCTTCCTTTATGTATCTTTCACAAAGCAGAAGATTTATTGGTTATAATTTGGCATGTGTTGAATGACCCAACATTCACTTTTCAAATTGGATCTTTCAAGTTCCAAGAGGAGTTAATGCTTCTTTTTTAATTAATTACTTTCTTATATTAAAATTACAATATTTTATAATATTTTAAAAGATTTTATTTATTCTATATATTGTTTTAAAATATAATATTTTTAATTATCTCTCTTTCTCTTTGCCATTTGAAGTTGGTCAAGATTTGCGTGCTGTTTTTCCACTGTTAAGGGTACAACTAGTATATATTCAAGCTACTATATGTGAGTGGCTATCATTTTAAGCTTCTACTTTATCAAGTGATCTCTTTGTCTTCCAAAATAATGAATGATCAACAAAATTCAATTGAGAAAACTAATTTTTTTATTAAAAAAAGGATCTTATGATTTATGAATGGTGACTATATTTTAGAAATATTTTGAAAACTTTTCAAATTTTCATATGGGAATGTGGATCTTCAAGAATCATGAATTTGTGGTACCTGAAGGAAATATTTTTGTATCATCTTTCTAATTTCTATGGAGAATTTGATGGTCAATTATTCCCTCAAAAAGATTGTTCCTTTATTGTTACTATTTTATCATTATTTCCAACTCTAGATTCCTTTCTGTAAAATAATTTTAAGCATATATACACAGTGTAATAGGAGTTAGGATCTGTTCATATTTGAAAAGAGTTATAAACGTAGTGAATTTATATTATATTTATTATTACAAATATTATGTTTGTCTCTGCGTATTTTTTATTTATTAAAATGAGAGAATCTAAATTGCAATAATGATCTTTACTATATATATCCAGCTATGTTAACTATATTAGTGCAAGTAATTAATTTCACTTTTGGGTATAAAGTATGGGCCTTACAGCCCATTTAGTTCTGTTCAGAGCCTTTTAATAATACTCATTTGGGTCTAACCGAAGTGATGAAAGAGGAACTTTAAAGACTTGAAAGTTTAAACTCTACAAGCCATGATCCACCATAGATATCCCTGGAGACTTCACTTGAAAGGTTAATCCTAATTTCTCTTTGGATGAAATTGTATAATTACTAAAATTTCATTCACTAATTGTGCAAAAATTGCTAAATTTGACAAGAAAAAATGTAAATAGAATAACTTGAATTCAGATATAGTTATTTCAATAATTTGTGCACATGTTATAAATAGTGTAAATAATATTACTCAACAAAAAATTTAAAAAGCAAATAGGTTATTAACACAGTTTGGTCTTATGAATTGAGCTAGTCTTTATTGGGTAGGTTTAATTTCAATCACTCAATTTCTTCTTGTTAGCTGCTAAGAAGAAAAGGAGAGAGAGAAAGAGAGTTATGAAGAAGTGATAGTAATTTTTATGCTTGTAGATGCTGCAGTGAGACCAATGGAAAAGAAAAGAAAAATCTGTGATGGTGGAGGAAATGACATTGATGGGAGTTGGCTCCGTGTTGCAGTTGTTTGTAGGATTTTCAGTACAGGGTTTAGTATAGGGAGGTTGATCATTATGTGTTTCCTTTTATCTAAAACTGAGCTTCTGGGGCCTGAGACATTGCAGAAACAGTGGCCAGTGGCTACCCAAAATCTGCAAAGTTCTGTGTCAGGTTTCCAGCTGATTCTGAGACATAGCAGTATAAGAAGATGGGGAAGCCAAGCAAATAAAGTTCAAATCAAAGCAATAACATAGATGTGCTTTCGGTACATCGAAGGTGCCAAATGGGAAACTACGATACATGGAAATGGATCCCTTGCAACTGTACAGAGCTCTTGTTTAGATAATCATAGCCATCCAGCCTGTTAGGATTGAAGATAAAAAAAAAAAATTGCCACAAAAAATGTGCTAAAAAAAAAAGAAAAAAGAAAAAAATCATGATCATCCAATAACCATAGTTTAACGACTGCACGGAATCCTAACCCACAATACACACATATGTAGATCAACAGGGATATGGTGGTTAAGAATACTTTGCATAAAAGGGTGATCATACACAGTTTTACGCCTTCACCTCCCAAAAAGTTACAATTTTTTATTATTAAATGTATTTGGAGATGGGTGATTTTATAATTTATTAATTGAATTATAAATTAAAAAAAATAATTTGAGAATTTCTCAAAATACATCTAATTATGAAAAAGTTAAACCTCTTGTGAGTGGTCAAACTTTTCATAGCATTACTTTTGCAAAAAAATAAGTTAAAAACAAAGTAATTTTTAACTGTTTTCGTCTCTCTTGTTCTAATTTGTAAGGTAGTTAAATTGTTGGTATTCAATTTTTACCTAATTTTTATTTATTTGAAAAGATATATTTATACTAATATATTCTTATATTGTCCTTAAATTACATTTTCACATATCTTAACATTTTAATAAATTAATAAAAATATTCATCATCAACTCCCACTCTTTCTTATAAAGTGGAAAGAAGATATAAGTTTTTGTAAAATTTAAAAATCTCTCTCTTATATTTTATAATTATTCATTATATAAAAGATAAAAATAATAATACAAATTATCTTTTATTTTGCAAGCAGTAATAAAAAATTTAAAATTAATATGTAAATATTATATGTGTCAGACTCAAGACACTAACATAAAATATATGTGTGAGATTTATAAAAAAAGCTTACTACCTTATCGTCTCTCAATGTAAATATGAGTTTTGCGCAAGATTCATATTTACTATCAGCCCTTCTTGGAGGTACAATCACTCTTTTGAAAATGACCGCATGTCTATTGCTTCAATAATAGAGTTGTAGACTAGAAAAAACATTATAAAAATTAATTTTGGTAAAGAAAAGAGAGGAAATGTGAATGATTGAGAATGGTAAATGATAGAATGAGACAAGAAGGGGGAAAGAAATGCAAGTAGATAGACATATATGTCATTGTCTCTATTGATTAATTACAAAAGTACCAATGACTGGCTCACGTGGATAGCACGTGCAATTATTACTTCCTGCCCTGGTTGTTTACTTACTGATTGCCATTGCTTTATTCAACCAGAGCTGCACCCTACTGACTCCACCAATCTTATGTCAGTACTCAACACCCCCAACACAAACGCTTTCTCAAGAGTCTTAAATCTTTTTTTATTGTTAAATATATTTTGATTTTAACTTTTAATTTATTGCACTACAAGAAAACATGACTTTTCTTACGGAATTTCTCACGGAACCAAAATCTGTGAGAATTTCTCATGATATTTTCTCACGACGTTCTCACAGAAGATTTATTTCTCACGAATTTTCTCACGACTAATACATCCGTGAGAAAATTATGTGCCAAGTGGGGTAAAAAATTTCAAATTTTTCACGGAACTATATCCGGATGTCTTTCCAAAAGAAAAAATAATGTTAAAACGCAGCGTTTCCTCTGCGTGGCACACCTGCATAAAACAAAACCCCACCCCCCTGTAACAGCGCCTTCTCCCTCTCCCCTCTGGAAAACCAAAACCCCACCTCCATTTCCTCGCCTCCAAGAACCAGGGAAGCCTCTTCCTCTCGTGCATCTTCCCCTCCGTGACTCTTCATCTCTCCCTTACCGTTAACTCTCCACCACCGTGGGTACCATTACTGGTCAGTCCCAACGCAAGACCGCAACCGTGGAGCTCTGTTTTCTGCCATAAAACCTCTACAACAGCCACGGTTTGGGAGCATTTTTCTGC